>WNGS01074099.1:0-15000 GCA_020271785.1 Procambarus virginalis | reverse complement strand
ACAGGCTGTCTTTGCAAGCATATAAACAGTGTAATGCCTTGAGATGCCACATGTGATGATATCCATAGGAATTTAATTTCAAAACTGTTTTCGTTAGCAGCTAAGACATTCATTCGAATATCACTGACTATTTTCTGGGTGTCACTAATATGTGCGTTCAATGCCAGGAGTGCACTCTGCGAGTCACAGTACAGTATATAAGTCCACTGCCTTTGTCTTTTAAAAATTCAGTGGCAAGGTATATGCCTGCAGTTCGTTTGAGTTGTACTTGCCCAGTCCTTGCCGCGCTTCATTGCTGTATGTACGAGAGATGATTGTTCATATATATTACATGTATATCCGGTACATCGTCCACCCTCTTCTACAGAGCCGTCGGTATAGCACGCACTGATACACATCGTTACCCATACTGTGAGTACTTTCAGTGATGCTTTTCAGTGTTAACTTTTTTAATAAGGTAGAGTGCACACTATCTTTCTTGGGCGCATTTACAAAATCAACGTGATAATCCCAGTTATCCCATGGATTAATTGGTTGTTTAATCATTAGTTGAGTTGGTACATATTAATATTTTGATGGAGTTTGCTACCTTGTAGAACCAATATACATATCAGATTTCGTTCTTCTTCTATAGAACTCAGGTGAGTGCAGCATATTATAAAGTTTAGCTTGAAACTTCATGTGTTGCCTAGATTTACTCAATGCCTTCACGCTGAAAATTGTGCTAATAGACAAAATTCTCTCACTTATGGTAGGTAATTTAACTCTGCTCTCATATTAACATTCTCGTGGACTTTTGGAGCCCAAGGATGAGACGCATAGCTTCATTTTGCAAGGTTTCAAGAGATTTCAGCTCTTTGTCCGTATACAGTGTGAGATGTAGAGCATTGTAGTCAATCTCAGAGCGTATAAATGATACATAGAAAATTCTAGCAAGTCTCACGTTAATTCCATGATTAACAACAACAAGGACCCGCAAGGGCTTTAATCTCTCCACAGTCTCCTCTTGAGAGAAGAAAGGTACCCAGGGTCGTTAGTGGGGACACCAAGGTATCTGTAAGACTCGCAGTTCTCAAGTGTTCGCCCATCTATTTGATAATTGGGTGGTGGAATACCACATGGAATGAGGGCACAAGTTTTCTGAACAGAGATAAGGAGGCCACATTCCTCGGCTCTAGTAGCAAATGCATCGAGCAGGACTTGCATTCTAGGCTCGGAGGCAGCCTGTAAACATATATCATCAGCATAACAATTGACAGTGTCTTCAATATTAGTTGGAAGATCTTTAATAAGTTTATGCATCATAACGTTGAACAACAGGGGGCTGAGGACCCCTCCTTTGTGGAGTTCCCAGTTCAAAGCGTTTGCTCTCTGTGTTTTTACCACCATTAAACAAAACATATGCTGTTCGATAGACAAATAGCCCTTTATCCATTACAGTAATTTTCCTTGTATTCCCAGCTCGGCAAGCTGTTCCAGTATGATTTCTCTGTTTGCTGTATCCAAAGCTGCTGCTAGGTCGATGAGGACTGTTGAGGGGAAGCTTCAATATGGGTGAAGTATTCAGCAAAACAGTGTTGTGTACTGAGCCAGGCATAAATCCAAACAGTTGAGGTGACAGGTGCCCCTGTATACGATACATGAGTCGGTTAAGAAGAATACGTTCAAGCACTTTACAGACACACGATGTTAGAGATATGGGTCTATAATTATCTGAGTGTGGTTTGGGGAGGGGAACAATGACAAGCTTTGTCCAAGCATCAGGTAATACACCTTCACGTAAACTCTTCTGTACGCACTAACAGTGGATTGCCTGGTAATTGTGAGACTAATCTCAGTGAGCTGTAAGTAATACCGTCCTCTCCAGGAGCAGTTGATTTTCCCAGCTTTAGTGCATGATTTAATTCCCCTTCAGTTATATCATTAAGGTCCGACACGTCGATAGCTGTACACGCAAGATTGATGGTTCGTTGTCTGTTGGGGCGTGTGTCATTAAGTTTATGCTGTATGTTAATTGGAAGTTAGTCGTAGCTTGATGTTAGTGCCATTGATCAAGGAGGGAATGTTTGCTTGTTCTAGTGGCTGTTGAGTGGGTTGGTTGGGTTGCTTCTAGAGATTTTTCGTATCTTTTCCCAAACTTCAACAAGTGTTGTTTGGTCATTTATACTTTGTAGGAACTCTTCCAATGTTTATTACGTATAAAGTTGCTCAAGTCTCTCATCTCTCTATTTGCAACAACAAATGCATGTAAGTCACCTTGTGCTTTGGTTCGTTGTACGTATCTCCAGTTGCTTTACTCGTTCATGTTCTTTAACTAATACGGGGTCAAGGACCCACATGGGTGGTGGCCGGTGTTGCCCACTTCTCCTAGTCTTACGACTTGTTCCCCAACGCACCCATGTGTCGTAGTAGGTAGTAATCGTATCAACGAGATCTCTGGAGAAAGCTTCCACATTCGTTATTGTGTAATCTTGATACCATTTTGATATACAATTAATAAAGTGGTCATGCAAGCCATATGGAATATTCATTTTCCGTCTCTGATGTCTATTAGGTTCATCACACTGTACCTCATAGGAAGCAGAAACTGCCTAGTGATCACTAACTAAGTGATTTACCAACGAACATTCCCATCCTATCTTGCACAAGGTTTCTACCCATTACATAATCAAGTCTGCCTCCCAATAAAAGAGTTTGGGTATCCGTAGTATACACGGTTAATCTGTTGTCATAACCATATTGATAAATTTACATCCATTATCGTTGTTAGTAAGGTCTCCCAGCGTATATGTCTAGCATTAAATCTCCCATGTATATTGTCCCATGAATGTCTAGATCTGGAGCAATTTTACATTGAGCTTCTGGCTTCTGGCATATACGTTGAGGAATGAGAAGTGGCCTGCTGTAGTTTTGTACATGAAAGTGATGGTACTGTGTGTGTACATTGTGTGACGTGCTCACAAGAATGTGCGGTAAATCACTTCTGATGTATGTTAGTAGGCCGGTGGCGTTACTGTTATTATAGGATGCATACCCTTTGTTCTTTGGTGGGGTTTTGTTTATCATGTTGGACGTGTAGGGTTCCTGTAAAGCATTATATCTATGTTGTTACTGGTATCATGTGCAATTAGATCATTCAGTCCTTTGTTGATGCTACGAATGTTCCAACTTAGAAACTTAATGGTCTTTGTGTCAACAGCAGCCATCGTCTTGGTATTGTTCCTCCCTGGGACTGGTGGTCCCACTGTTGTCCTTGTCCAACTTCCCAATGTGTCAATAAGTGACTCTACGACGTAAAGAGCCGCACCAACCTGGCGTTTGGTGTCGTCAGGAACATCTGGTGACGTCATCAGTTTCTTGATCCCTGAGCAACTCGGGATGGTCCGCGAGTGAATGTTCTCTGTAAGTCGTATGGCATAATTACTGTCACTCAGAATATTATCAGTTTCATTCTCGTACTTGGCTTGAGCGCGTTCGTTAAGGTCATGAATCATTTTAAAATATGTTGATGCAGGTCGACTTCCTCGTCCAGTTAATGTTTCTGTGTCACTTACACTGCTGTCATCCTTGAGTTGACGGACGGCGTCGCTGCCACCGCCTCCGTTGTCGCTCTCATCTCTGCTGTCCTCTGCTGCTGTCTGCTGCCGCCACCAAAAGGTGGCACGGGCATGAATAGCTCGTAAGTGGTGGAGAAGGCCTCACACCAAAGGAAAATATCAGTGATTTCTTCAGTGACAGTGACTGATTCAATGAGAGAAATGCCAACTGGTCCCGGAATACAGTCAGGATCGTTCTTGTCACAAAATCGAGTTAAATTCTGGGTTCGAATCCCGGGCTGTATAGAAATATTTGGGCGCATCTCCTTTCACCTAATGCCGCTGTTCACCTAGCAGTGAATAGGTACTCAGGAGTTAGTCGGCTTGTTATTAGGTTGCATCCTGGGCGGGGGTCAGTAATTCTGTCTTGGGGAGGCGACCTATAAAAGCCAAACGTGTATGAATACACTCTGGCTTCCTGTCCCCCGACACAATGAATTATTAAATTATAATTTTAGGAGGATAGGAATATATGAGAAAGACAAGAATCGCCCCTTAAGGGTGACATTTAGTGGAGTGAAACAAATGTTGGAAGTGCTTAGAAATTACAGAAAATTGATGAGGATGGGAAACTTTGATCATTAAGACAAGACCTCTCTCAAAGGAAGACAGATAAAGGCTAAAACTAAACCTTTCTGAAAATCTAAAACTGAAGCAAAATGTCAATATGGGAATAGCAATGATGAAGAATGAAAGTCTTTTTACTACAAAGTTATAGGGACTGGAAAGCCAGTGAAATGGTCCAATAAAACAAAGCAACACAATTATTTGAGGAAGAGGAAGTAATGAGCAAAGGGAGAGGGAACATGTTCTTGAAAATTTTACATTTTCACAAAGCCTATAACATGCATAGAGTTTCGGGCAGGTCCTTAATTTAAAAGTAATTTTAATAGGTAATTTGTAGAAAAATTTGAAGAATATTAACAAGTACAATGAAAGAAAATTTAAAAAAGTAATAGGTACATTGTAGTAAAGTTTGCACTCAACTTAACAAATATGATATAAGTTGATAGCAGTGATTACAATGAAGTCGCATGGCTTAGGCACATATATTGGGGAAGAGGGTAGCACAGGTTACACGGCGATTTTGAAGCACTAGGTTGGAAACAATTATGATAAAATTAAGTAGTTTTTGGTTTTACCTTTTAATTATGCACTGACAGGACAGCTTTTTAATTCAATAGAGAGTGAGTTCCAAAGACTAGGTCCCTAAATTTGCTTAAAGTGTTTGCACAGATTTATTTTGACTCTGGGGATATTAAAGAGATATTTATTTCTGGTGTGGTGGGTTCTATTAAATCTGTCAAGGAAGAGTTTCAGATCAGAATTTGCATTTAAGAACAGGGTTTTGTACATGCAAATGCACAAGACAATGTGTGGATTGAATTTATGTTTAGAGATTTAAACAGAGGGGCTGAGTGTTGTCTGAAAACAGAGTTTGTTATTGTTCTGATAGCAGATTTTTGCTGGGTGATGATGGGCTTGAGACAGTTTGCACTGGTTGAATCCCCATGCACAGATACCGTATGTATGATAGGGATAGATTAGCATGGAGTATAATGAGAGAAGAGCAGAGATTGAAACAAAATATCTGATTTGGAAACTATACCGACAGTTTTGGTTATGTGCTGTATGTGGGTGCTAAAGTTAAGTCTCTTGTCTAAGTATAGCTCAAGGAATTTTCCATCATTTGTATTGCTTATGTTGACAATGTCTATCTGAAGCTGAGTTTCATTTAATGATTTGCTTCCAAATCAAATGAAGAAGGTCTTTTCTATGTTTAGTTATGGCATTGCTTGTCTTATTGTATCTTGACCCCATTGCATCTACATACAAACTGATATTAATCCTGAACTAAATCTGCTATCACAAATCTACAATAATCAGCGTATTGATCACCATTACTGCAGGCTTTACACAGCAAATCTTGCAAAAAATAAATCCTAAATAACACTTGCTTATCAGTTTTCATCCAAAATATCAGATCATTCGGTAAACATTTTGATGATATAAATGCACTACTCACAGCACTAGTTACTAAACTATCGTTCATTATTTAAACAGAAACCTGCAAAGTAAAGATCATACCCAACTCTACAACTTAACTGGTTATAAAGCCATTCACAAATGCAGGCTTAATAAAAAAGGAGGTGGCACAGCGATATATTACCAAGATACCTTCATCTGCAATAGTGTCATTTGTGACAGAGGCGACTACTGTGAATGTACCTTTGCTCAGTTTCTCGATTAAATCCCTTAAATCCTCCTTGACTATTGGAGCTATCTATAGATTTCCCAATACTAACATAGCATCATTCTCAGATAACCTAAGAAATCTTATCATTAACAACAATCTCAACAAAGATCACATCATTCTAGGAGGAGACTTCAATATTGACCTAGGTCAGCAAAATAGCCCCCAAGTCGACTATTTCCTAAACAGCATGAACTCCTATATGCAATCCCCACAATCACCAGGCGCACCCGATTCACTCAAACTTCTGCTACTACCCTGGATCACTTATGGACTAACATAACAGCTCCCCTTACATCTGGTATAATCACTGACAGAATAACTGACTACTATCCTACCTTCCTCGTAGCGAACATGGCCATAACACCACCAGCTAACAAGAAACTTACCTTTAGGTTGCACAGTGAAGCAGCAATAGGCAGTCTCAAAAGTGCATTTCACAATATAAACTGGGAACCTGAATTTAATAATACTCATGATACAAATTCATTAACTAACCTCTTCCTTTCCAAAATTCTAAGCCTTTACAACAATCATTTATTTATTTATATATTTATTTATTTATTTATTTATTTATTTATTTATTTATATACAAGAAGGTACATTGGGATTAACAGAGAACGTAGAAGTGAAGTTGATTTTACGTTCTTGTACAGCCACTAGCACGCATAGCGTTTCGGGCAAGTCCTTAAACTAACAGATAATTTTAAGTATATAATTCACAGTAAAATTTACAAAAAATATTTACAGGTATTTTACAGCTTTGCTTTACAGGTACAGATAATTTTAAATAGATAAATTACAGTAAAATTTACAAAAAATGTTTACAGGTACATTGTAAGAAATTTTGACACAAAAACAAAGATTAGAATAATACACAATAATAAGAATACACTGTAATGAACAAGGATTAATAGGTACATTAGGATAACATTTTAGGGTTATTCATTGTTCACTGAAGTATAATTTGAGGATCATTTCAAGGAATAATGCAGTAGAATATGCACTCAATATAACAACCATGATATCAGATGATAACTAAGACTACAATGGTAAAGTAAAATGACTTAGGTGCAAATAATGGTGGATTGGGTAGCACTACATACAGAGCGAGTTAAAGCACTTTGTAGAAAACTATGAAGATGAAATTAGTTACTTTTTGGTTTTATTTTTGAATAAGGCAAAAGTTGGACAGCTTTTCAGTTCATTAGGGAGTGAGTTCTATAGACTATAGGTCCCTTTATTTGCCTCGAGTGTTTACACAGATAAAGTTTGACTTTGGGGATATCAAAGAAATATTTATATCTGGTGTGGTGAGTATGTGTTCTATTACATATGTCCAGGAAGAGTTTCAGAACAGGGTTTGCACTTAAGAAAAGGGTTTTGTAAATGTAAATGACAAAAGAGAACGTATGGAGTCAATTTATGTTTAGCATGTTTAGGGTTTTAAACAGGGGGAGCTGTGTGCTGTCTGAAAGCAGAGTTTGTTATTGTCCTGATAGCAGATTTTTGCTGGGTGATGATGGACCTGAGGTGGTTTGCAGAGGTTGAACCCCATGTACAGATACCATAAGTAAGATATTTATATATAAGTGCATAATAGAGTGAGAGGAGAGCAGAGTAGGGTACATAACATCTGATCTTAGAGAGCATACTGTTTTAGAAACCATTTTAGTTATGTGTTGTATGTGGGTGCTGAAGTTGAGTCTCTTGTCTAAGTATAGGCCAAGGAACTTTCCATCATTTTTATTGCTAATGTTAACATTGTCTATCTGAAGCTGAATTGCATTTGTTGATTTGCTTCCAAATAAGACGCAGTAACTCTTTTTTATGTTTAGTGTGAGTTTGCTGGTTGACATCCACAAGTGGACATATTTAATTCATTGCTGACAACATTATTTAATATGAGTGGGTTGGGATCAGAGTAGATTAGGGTAGTATCATCAGCAAACAATATAGGTTGAAGCATATTAGAGATATTAAGCAGATCATTGATGTATATAAAAAATAGGAGAGGTCCTAGGATGCTGCCCTGTGGCAGTCCTACGGTTAGTGATAGAGTGGGAGAGGTTATATCATTTATTTATATTTATTTATTTATTTATTTATTCATATACAAGAAGGTACATTGGGAATGTGAGAATATATAATATGGCAATTACAATCTTGTAAAGCCACTAGTACGCGCAGCGTTTCGGGCAGGCTGATGGCTACATATTGGTGTCTGTCACTAAGATAGGATCGGATATAGTTCAGGGATTCCATAATTGAGAAGTTTAAGTAAGAGGTAGTTATGGTTAACAGTATCAAAAGCCTTTCTCTAGTCAATGAAGAGTCCAATCGGAAACTCACTTTTGTCAAGGGCTGAATAGAGTAAGTCAAGCAGAGTAGCAATTGCATTATTGGTATTCTTTTTGGAGTGGAAGCCAAACTGACAGGGACTTAGTATATTGAATTTTACAAGATAGGAGTAGAGCTGTTTGTAAATAATTTTTTCAAATATTTTTAATAATATAGGTAGATTTGATATGGGTCTGTAATTATTTATGTCTGCCGTATTGCCTTCTTAATGAACTGGCGTTACTCTTGCTTTTTTAAAGATATCAGGGAAGGTATGACACTCTAGAGATTTGTTGAACAGCAAAGCTATGGGTGGTGCAAGGAGCATGGGAGGCACTCGTGTATACCTTGGATGGTATTTCACTAATGTTCCCAGCTTTGGTTTTTAGTGAGGGAATGATGGACACAACATCTGTAAGGCAAAGCAAATTTAGAAGTAGGTACTGACTTTGCCTTCAGCACTGGACAAGTCACGTGTTAGTAGTCAGGTGTATGACTGTGGTTATGTTTAAGAGTTTGTATTTTGTGTTCTAGATTATACTGGTGTTTTGTTTAGTTTATGTTTCAATTAACCTACATTTTTCTAGTGCCAAAGCATAGAGTGTGGAAAATTGGAGGGGAACTAAACTATTTCACGAGCAGTAATTGACGACCCATTACATATTTTGGCGGCCGTGACAGGATGAGACGATGTGAATTGAATTTTGTAACTAGCTCATCAAGATTGTAACTTGCTTAGCTAAATTAATTGTGGGGTTCAGTCCCTGAGCCCATTATGTGCCTCTGTATCTCTTTCCACCACCGCCCACAAGATGGGTATTGGGTGCATAATAAATGAAGTAACCTAACTATACATTTTACTTTGTACCAAGTGATCTGGTACTGTATTAGTGTCTGTATAATTTTTAATTAGTTATTTGTTTACATTGAGTTGTCGTATTATTTTCCTGTGCTAATATATATAAATATTTGTTTTTAAGGAACAGTGATTTTTATTTTTGTGTTGCCTGTTTTACATCTGGCATACTGTTTTATTTGAATTTAAGTTGATCACTTGTTTGTGTTATGTATATTTTGCCTGAGCCATGATTTTGAGTGCAACATTTAGTTAACTTCCATTGATTTTGAATATTTGATTTACATTTTGTACTTGAGTACTCATTATTTTGCTGTCCTAGGTACTGTACTGATTTACCAAGCCTAGTAGTAGGCAAGCCTAGTGACTATGTTACAATTGTACCTTGGAGACTAACAGTATTGTGAGCGAGGGTTAACTCATTATCCAACTCTTCTTGACAGAGGTAAGTGTCATAGCTTGTGCCAGGTGGCCATGATAGTCTGTGTGTTTACCCATTATTAGTATATATTGAGTGCAGTGCTGTTGAAGTGCCTCAGTGATTTTAGTGAGCCCCATTATATATCCTCATTATGGAAGCCCTAGTAGCCGATAATTTTTAATCTCCCTCAGTTAAGGAACTCCAAGGCCTTAAGAAGGCCGTTTCTCGTCGCGATTAGGCAGAAAGTGGAATTAACCATTAACCCCAACTAGCTGAAAAGGCACCTGGTAAATGCCATTGTGAAGAAATTTATGGCGGAGAAATTTTAGACCAGGAGGCCTTGAGGGAGTTAGAGGAAGGTTCCGAGAAGTTATTGGCTCTTAAACGGTTGGAACTCGAAAACTTGAAGGTGCACACTTCTACTAAACAACACCAGTTAGATTTGGAATTGTAACAAGAACACACCAAACAATTGGTTATCTAACAGCAGATAGCGACTGTCAAAAAAGGCTTAGAGCAAAGTAGAATAGAAGCAGGGGGGGAATCCTAGTGAGGACCTTGAAGTTCCCTAGCCATTGCTAATTAATGACATTTCCTACTAAGTGTTTAAACTCGCACCGTATCTAGTGCTACCCATTTCCGCATATATGTACCTAAGCCACACAACTTCACCAATGTAATCATTGGTATCATCTTATATCATTTTTGTTATACTGAACACATATTTTACCACATTATACAGTACCTTGAAATAATCCTCAAATTATACTACAACGTACATGTTGAAAACCCTCAAATTTACTTTAATACACCTACTAACCTTTGTCAAATTTTCTTACAACGTGCCTGTTAAAATTTTTTAAATTTTGCTAGAAAATGCCTATTTAAATTATCTGTTAGATTAAGGACCTGCCCGAAACGCTATGCGTGTTAGTGGCTTTACACGAATGTAAAAATATCAAGGATATATACTCATTAATCCTACGTACCTTCTTGTATATATATAAATAATAAATAAAATAAATAAAAATAGGCCTCTAGCGCACGACGTCTGAACACTGGCGAGCATACATTCAAAGCGCTGCCGGGTTTGTCAGTGGTCTGTGATCTCTTGAGAGTTGTTGCTGCTTGTTGTTTTACATTCAGCTACTTGGAACAAAACGTTCCAAGTAGCACGGGCTATGGTGAGCCCATAAGTGGATTTTCTTAGGAGCCATTATCTGAATCAGACCAGTCAGAGGCTTGTATTGAGCCCACGCAGGATATCCCTGACCCCCCCCCCCAAAAAAGTATCGATAGCTGATATTGGATATCAGGGGATAGGGTCCGTGGACGTGCCAATCTAAGACCATAAGGCTGGTCAGAACAATGAATCGATGGGGTGCACTCTTTGCTCAGTGCAAAAGAGTGCCACAGGAGTCAGCAGGGGAGAGAATGCCACAGTTGGCAAGTCTAGTGGGAGATGTCCGGGTGTTATAAGAGGATTGGTTTCTTTATCCCAATTTCCCGAAGTTAGAAGACTGGTAGAATCACTTTCTTCAAGGTGCGTTAGTCGCAGAGATGGTCGAGGGTTCTTGAGGGACGACCATGCTAAGGATCTGTCCTGCTTCCCTGCACTTGTATTCCCAGTAGTCGTTGTAGATTATGAAGTTATTCTGTCAGTCCCTCTTGGAAAGTAAATCCGACGGCCACGTTGGATATACCCAGGAGGAGGCAGTATGGGAGCCTGTCAGTCTTGTTGGTGCCGGTGCAAGATCTGGAGGAAGAGATGGTGGCCGGGTGGCTGCATTAGGTAAAGGAGTGCCGGTGATATTGACTGAGCATGGAAGAGGAGGTCGGTAGTCATCGTGGTCGATTTCCTTGGGTTCGTCTTCAGGAGTCAGTTGAGTCTTTAAAGTCGGCCGAGTGTTTGGAGTCAGTCGAGTTTTCAGAGTCGGTTTGAGTTTTCATAGTCGGCTTCGTCGTTCTGGTCAGCAGTCCTGGGTGTTGCTGCCATCCCTGTCAGTGGGCCATGATCGAGAACTGCGGAATCGTTGTGGCCGGACGATGAGGGCTCCATTGGCGTCGGCTCAGGAATTCCCGGGGCGGAAGGTCCGGTAGCAGTTGTGGAAGGTGGAAGGTTATCAGGTACAGCAGCTGTTAGAAGTCCATTCGCAACGAGCAGTCTGTTGATGACATGGATGTAGCGGGTAATGTCTTTGCCTGTTATTTTATAATAATAATAATAATAATAATAATAATAATAATAATAATAATAATAATAATAATAATAATAATAATAATAATCTATATAAATAAAAATGGAAATGTTCGTTTGTTCAAAATCGCTAATCTCCAAAAGTTATTCACCGATAGCTTTGAAATTTTCACACAATGTTCCATTCGCATCCAGCCAGGTTTTTATATACATACTATATAGATGTCACGTCTGTGAAGGTAAAAAAACATGCTTTTTCTGAAAAACTGTGATTTTCATGTTTTTCATGTGAGGGAAATCTTCGAAACCTCTTTACCGATTGCTTTGAAATTTTGACACAATGTTGCATTCGAATAGGTGCATCTTTTTATATATCTACTATATACATGCCTCACCTGTGACAGTAAAAAACATGTTTTTTTTGGAAAACAGCGCCATCTGTTGGACGTTAGAGCAACATACGCTGTAATCTCCGAAAGTTCTTCACCGATTGCTTTGAAATTTTGACACAACGTTGCATTCGAATAGGCGCGTCTTTTTATATACCGCCTATATAGATGCCACCCCAAGTGACAGGTAAAAACACGCATTTTTGACAAACAGCGCCATCTGTTGCACATAATGACAATATTCACGCTATACAAAATATGTCACGAATTCCATTTCAATGTTTCTGATTGCATTGATAAATTTTATTTTCATTGATTTCGATTTATTTTATTTTTTATTGAATTATTTTGTGACATTATGTTGGAACTGAGCTGTGTTGTTTACCATACCGTTCATTTCGTAAGTCTAAGTACAGATGCCACACCTGTGACAGGTAAAACTATGCTTTTCTTGACAAACAGCGCCATCTGTTGCCTATAAGAGCAACAAACGTACTATACTAAATATGTTACAATTCCATTTCAATGTTTCTGATTGCATTGATTAATTGAATTTTCATAGATTTTGATTTATTTTCATTTTGATTTAATTATTTTGTGTGAATTGCGTTGGGATTGAGCTGTGTTGTTTACCATACTGTTCGTTTCATGAGTATAGTTTTTTTTTTCATAGTTTCATTTAATTTTTTAACTGTTTTTCTTGTATTTCAGTGACAGGAACATCAGGTCACTTGATGTTCTCAATTTTCTGATGGGAACATCAGACCATTTGGGAAGGCATCGGACGAGGGAGTGGGGAATGGTGGAGATGACGAGGGGACGGAAGTGAGAGATGGTGGGGAGGACGAGAGGAAAAGTGAGGGGGTAATGGTGGGGAAGGACGAGATTGGGATGGTGGGGGACGAGGGTATGGAGAATGGTGGGGAGGACAAAGGGACAGGGGAATGGGGCATGGTGGGAAGGAAGAGGGGAGGTTATCTTGAGATTATCTTGAGATGATTTCGGGGCTTTAGTGTCCCCGTGGCCCGGTCCTCTACCAGGCCTCCACCCCCAGGAAGCATCCCGTGACAGCTGACTAACACCCAGGTACCTATTTTACTGCTAGGTAACAGGGGCATAGGGTGAAAGAAACTCTGCCCATTGTTTCTCGCCGGCGCCTGGGATCGAACCCAGGACCACAGGATCACAAGTCCAGCGTGCTGTCCGCTCGGCCGACCGGCTCCCGGTCGAGGATGGTGGAGTGGGGAATGGTGGGGAGGACGTGGGGACGGTGGAGTGGGGAATGGTTAGCAGGCTGAGGAGAGAATGGTGGGGAGGACTGAAGGACATGAAAGGTTGCTGTGGCTCAGCAACGCACATGCATTGCTGAGCCACAGCAACGCGTGGCCGGGTACTGCTAGTAATAATAATAATAATAATAAAAATAATAATAATAATAATAATAATAATAATAATAATAATAATAATAATAATAATAATAATAATTTATTTAGGTAAAGTACATACAAAGATGCTGTTACAAACATTCTGATTGATTTATAGCTAGAGCTGGTACATACAATACCTAAAGCCACTAGTACGCATAGAGTTTCGGGCAAGGGAAAGGTGAAGGTGAAGGAGGGCGGGTAAAAGGGCGACCTTGGTGGAGGCAGCAGGCTGGGCCGGTGGTGGTGCGGTCAGAAGACCTTTGGTGTGAGGACTATTACTTAGGCAGAATAAATCACCAGGAATGATTCTAAAAAAATAAAAAGTAAAACAGATAGAATGTAGTGTAGGGTATACAGTGTTGAAACAATGTGTACACTGTAAACATAAATACTTCATTGAAGAAGGTACAAATATAATTCTACCACAACTAGTTTCCATAAATAAAGAAGCATATATTTAAATGTTGAAGGTCCCAATTAGTTAAACCGGAAATGTTCTCTTTTGTTGCTTTGTGTGCAATTCCACCCCTCAGTGTGGAGCTGGTGGAGATTATTTTCCAAAAGAACATGTTATTTATTTATTATTTTTATTTATATACAAGAAGGTACATTGGGTTTGTGAGAATACATAGCATGGTATTTACAATCTTGTAAAGCCACTAGTCCGCGCAGCGTTTCGGGCAGAACGGGTTATATATAAGTTGAACATAATCCCTCTAATATACCCATTGTTTTATAGGGACGGGGAATTGTGGAGGGAACCACATTCAAAGAGCCCGCCAAGGAAAACATTTCACATCCTTGGCAGGACTGTGCACTGATTGGTAGACGAAGGCCGGGGACTCATAAAAAAACTGCAGAATGAACTAAAGGCAGCGAAAGAGGAGATAACAAACAAAAAAACAGGATCTCCTCAGGTGTGGCCAGGGGACCATCCTCAGGTGCCAGGAGATGCAGCAGTGGCAGGGACCCCTACAATGATGCCACCTTTGCTGAAATGCTGAAGAGCCAGGAGCAATGTCCACAGTCAAGGAAGTTGTAATGAAAGCAGTAACCTCACAGGAGGCAGCTAGATGCACGAGCCAGTTACTGGAAAGGAAAGAGCTATAGTAGTGATAGGTGTTAAGGAACAAGAGGGTCCACAAGGGAAGAATGGAGGTCTAAGGACAAAGGCAGTGGCAAGGATACTAAAGGAGATAGGTCTGGAAGGGGCTGAAACAGACATAGAAAAGTATTTCCGGATTGGCCAGTACAACAAAGACAAAGACCGGTTGATCAAGTAGTGCTCAAAGACGAGTGCATCAAAGAGGACATCCTAGTAAAAAAGAGCAAACTGAAATATGTAACGAATTACAGACAGGTATTCCTTCAGAGGGACATGACCAGGAAAGAGATAATACAGGCAGCAGATGCAAGGAAAAGGCGCAGGCAGAGGGAAGGGAGCCAGGGAACCTCAACCCCAACCAGCAATCCAGTGGGGAGTGTAGAACCCCAACCAGCACCTCGGGAACCCAGAGGGA
>WNGS01074078.1:0-13794 GCA_020271785.1 Procambarus virginalis | reverse complement strand
CTAAATTCCTCCCACAGAAGACTGCTATTTCAGACTTTAAGATGGCAGGCGGGGAGTGATGGAAAAGGCCATAGCAGGGTGAGGAAAACCTACTAACACGGAAGGAGGGAGAGGGTAATGGTAAGGGGGCTAGAAGTCGGATTGGCGAACATTAACAAGTGGTTACCTAAAGGATCGGTCTGGGACCAATTCTATTTCTCATTCTTGAGAAGTTTCATGTCTTCCGTTTCCTACCTACACCATCACGACCACACCACAACACACCATCACCACAACACCAACTTTCCACACAACACACCAACACCACACCCCAACTCAACACAAACCACACCACAACCACCCCGGCCAATTGATCCTGGTTGATACCTGGTTGATGGGGTTCTGGGAGTTCTTCTACTCCCAAGCCCGGCCCGAGGCCAGACTTGACTTGTGAGAGTTTGGTCCACCAGCTGTTGCTTGGAGCGGCCCGCAGGCCCACATACCCACCACAGCCCGGTTGGTCCGGCACTCCTTGAAGGAAACAATCTAGTTTCCTCTTGAAGATGTCCACGGTTGTTCCTGTAATATTTCTGATGCTCGCTGGTAGGACGTTGAACAACCGTGGACCTCTGATGTTCATACAGTGTTCTCTGATTGTGCCCATGGCACCTCTGCTCTTCACTGGTTCTATTCTGCATTTTCTTCCATGTCGTTCACTCCAGTACGTTTTTATTTTACTGTGCAGATTTGGGACCTGTCCCTCCAGTATTTTCCATGTGTATATTATTTGGTATCTCTCTCGTCTCCTTTCTAGTGAGTACATTTGGAGAGCTTTGAGACGATCCCAATAATTTAGGTGCTTTATCTCGTCTATGCGTGCCGTATATGTTCTCTGTATTCCCTCATTTCAGCAATCTCTCCTGCTCTGAAGGGGAAGTGAGTACTGAGCAGTACTCAAGACGGGACAACACAAGTGATTTGAAGAGTACAACCATTGTGATGGGATCTCTGGACTTGAAGGTTCTCGTAATCCATCCTATCATTTTTCTGGCTGACGCAATACTTGCTTGGTTATGCTCCCTAAACGTTAGGTCGTCGGACATCATTATTCCCAAATCCTTGACATGCTGTTTTCCTACTATGGGCAGATTCGATTGTGTTTTGTACCCTGTATTATGTTTAAGATCCTCATTTTTGCCGTATCTGAGTACCTGGAATTTATCACCGTTAAACATCATGTTATTTTCTGCTGCCCAATCGAAAACTTTGTTAATATCTGTTTGTAGTTTATCAATGTCTTCAGCAGAGGTAATTTTCATGCTGATTTTTGTATCATCTGCAAAGGATGACACGAAGCTGTGACTTGTGTTTTTGTCTATATCTGATATGAGAATAAGGAACAGCAGTGGTGCAAGGACTGTACCTTGAGGTACAGAGCTTTTAACTGCGCTCGGACTCGATTTTACTTGATTGACTGTTACTCTTTGTGTTCTGTTCGACAGGAAATTGAGTATCCAGCGTCCTACTTTACCAGTTATACCCATTGACCTCATTTTGTGTGCAATCACTCCATGGTCACATTTGTCGAATGCCTTTGCAAAATCTGTGTATACGACATCTGCATTATGTTTTTCCTCTAATGCCTCAGTGATTTTGTCATAGTGGTCAAGTAGCTGTGAGAGGCATGATCTTCCTGCTCTAAATCCATGTTGGCCTGGATTGTGGAGGTCATTGGTTTCCATGAATCTAGTGACCTGACTCCTGATCACTCTCTCAAATACTTTTATTATGTGGGACGTTAGTGCAACTGGTCTATAATTCTTTGCCAATGCTTTGCTACCCCCTTGTGTAGAGGGGCAATGTCTGCTGCTTTAAGCGCATCTGGTATCTCCCCCGTGTCCAAGCTCTTCCTCCACACTATACTGAGTGCCTGTGCTACTGGCACTTTGCATTTCTTTATAAATATTGAATTCCATGAGTCTGGACCCGGGGCTGAGTGCATGGGCATATTGTCAATTTCTCTTTCAAAATCTGCCACGCTCGTGTTGATATCAGTTATATTTACAGGTGTTTGAGTATCATTCATAAAGAAATTGTCCGAATCTTCCACTTTCATGCTGAGTATCGGAGTGCTAAACATGTCCTCATACTGCTTTTTAGGATTTCACTAATTTCTTTGTCATCCTCAGTGTATGAACCTTCACTAATACGAATAGGTCCAATACTGGCAGTGGTTTTCGCTTTTGATTTAGCATATGTGAAGAAATATTTTTTTTTTTATTTCTTGAATTGCTTTCTGTTCTAGTTGCCTTTCTTCAGTCTGATAGGAATGCTTCAGTCTCTGTTCGATTTCTTCAATCTCCCTGTTTAAATTATTTCTTCTCTGTATGGAGAGTCGTGTCTGCTTAAGCATTTCCGTTAATTTCTTCCTCCTTTTGTAATGTCGTCTGCGTTCTCTTTCTACATTGGACCTCTTTCTGGCTTTCCTCAAAGGAACATGTTTCAGACAGACTTCATATGCTTCAGAAGTCAGTTTTTCTATTCCTTGTGTAGGATTTTTATTTCTTAGAACATTTTCCCATTGAATGTTTGTAAGTTCCCTGTTTATTTTCTCCCAGTCTATCCTTTTATTATTAAAATTGAATTTATTGAATAGCCCTTCTCGCTTGTTGTTTCTCTTGGGCCTACTACCGTTATTAATGTTAGTTTGCACTTCAATGAGCTTGTGGTCCGAGTACGTAGTGTCTGAGACAGTAATGTCTCTGATTAGCTCCTCATTGTTCGTGAATATCAGGTCCAGCGTGTTTTCGTTCCTAGTTGGTTCTGTAATCTGCTGACTGAGCGAGAATTTGTCACAGAATCTCAGTAGTTCTCTGACCTGTGGTTGGTTATTTCCAGGTTGACTTCCTGCTATAATGTTATTGTTTACTATTCTCCATTTTAAACTGGGTAGATTGAAGTCTCCAAGGAAGATGATGTCTGGTACTGGGTTTGCTAGGTTATCAAGGATATTCTCTATTTTGTGGATCTGTTCAGTGAATTCCTCAACTGTTGCATCTGGAGGTTTGTATATTAAAATAATAAGTAGATTCATATTTTCTACCTTGATTCCAAGTACCTCTACCACCTCATTGGACGAGTTCAGGAGCTCTGTGCATGCCAGCTCCTCTTTAATATACAGACCTACTCCTCCACTTGACCTAATTACTCTGTCACATCTATATAGATTATAATTCGGAATCCAGATTTCACTATCCATGTGGTCTTTTGTGTGGGTTTCTGTAAATGCACCAAATATTGAGTTCGATTCTATTAGGAGGCCATTTATGAACTTAACTTTATTTCTTGATTTTGGTTTCAAGCCTTGTATGTTTGCAAATATGAATGATTTCCCACATTGCGTGTCACTTCTGGTGGGCTTTGGTAGTTCTCCCCCCCCCCACTCTACCCAGGTCCAGGGTGTGTTGTTTTGGAAGTGATTCGTCCAGTTTTGGTAGTAGGACGGGTGTTGTGTGGTGTAGTACCTGTGTGCGTGTTGATACTTTGTATTCCAGTCTTGTGGGTATCTCCCTTCCCCTCTGTAATCCTGTAGTGGCTCCATCTGACTGTACCTCTCCCTTATATTTTCTACTCTGTTTCTGCCTTCCTCTAAAAAAATTCCAGTAGTGTCATATTGATCTTCCCGTCTATAACGCTGTATACCTCTCACGTGGAATTCCGGACACTGAAGATTGTAGCATTTTCTGTCCCTAATTGAAAATTGACATAATTTCGGGTGAAAGTATCTACACGCTGTTCAAAGCGGCATGTACCCCTCGCCAACACGTTCCTGCATTTTCGAGGATGCAGAAAATTGCATTTTGCTCCTAATTTTCCATATTTGCATATTCCTTTAGCGTAGAATTTGCAAATATGTTCAGGTTTTGCGTCTTTCAAGGTATTGATACTTGTGTCTGTCTTGTCTACCTTTTTATTGGAGCCGTCTCCGTCTTTTGTCCTGTTATAAAAAAATAGTGGGTTGCTATGGGGAACTGGTACTATTAAGGGGTAAGGGTAAGTAGACTAGAGGTATCAAGATATGGGAGAACAAAAGGCCCGGCCCCCAAAGTAAAATATCCACAATAATAAATGCTTGCTACTAAACCTGGTTAGTCTAGGAAATGATTATTGTACTCCCACACAGGAATAAGGGATACTCTGTTCAAACTTACTTATTTATTAACCCCTTAACACCCCCATACACAATCACACCAATAACAATTTAATACTAACTTTACCACACAATCTTACGTTAAAAGCCTTGGTCCACCTAGGCAGGATACAAGGTTTTACACTGAAAGCAAGCTAGGGTAAAGCTCTACTATAACACACTAGAGTCAGCCTAGGGTAGGGGACCACGTGGTACACTGGGACCCCTGTTAGCATAACAGGTACGATAAACTTAAATACACTTACTACACCCCAGGTATACTACTCTACACATATAACGATAGGTATGCCAGACATATACAAACTGAGTAATGGAGTACTTAACCAACTAAGTCACAGAAATAAAGAATTAAGAGGAAGGAGGAGAGCGCGTCCGAACAGCACAGCAGTCAGCAGAGAAGACCGTCTCAGTCTCGAGCCCTCCCGCATGCGTGTGTGGTGCCGGGAAGAGCCCAATTGATCATACAGCTATACACATTAAAACATCTTCCCCTTATGCCTCATATTGCTACTTTCCTCATTCTACGGGTAGTTAAACTTATAACAATGTTACTTAATCCACAACAAGTTTAAGAGTCTAAATGCTTTGTGAGCCACACAAATAATCGTACTTCTGGCAGGGATGATTACAAACAGCTACATCTCTCTATGCGTGCCCTGCCATATTGTCGTTAATAAGCTCAATTTTGACCTCTGGTTTCCATCTAAAGAACCCAGAGTCGTAACACTCCTCCCCCCTTCAGAGAAAAAAAAATGTGACTACTAGAATAGTAGTCATATTTTTTTGTAAGAGTATACAGAATAAAATGGACATCCATGACATAATAAAAAATCAACCAAACAACAATTTCTGTCAAAAAAAATTACAAGGGAATTCTCTGAAAGAAAAACATACACCAAAAAAAACAAAACAAAAAAAACAAAAGGAAGTAAATAAATTGGACACGGGATATTTAATGTCACAGGAGAACCTAAAAAAAAATAACTAAAGCATGACATTTGGTATGGCTTCCTGCGGCTCAGATGAATGTTACTCAGGCAAGCGGGACAGAGCGTCGGCTATCACGTTGAGCCGGCCCGGTAGGTGGATAATAGATAGATTAAAGTCCTGTAGGTACAATGCCCACCTGAGGATGCGCTTATTTTTCTGCTTCATCTGATTCATGAAAACTAATGGGTTATGGTCCGTGTACACTTCCACTATATTACCTGTGAGGTACACTTCGAACTTTTTGCAAGTTAGCACAAGCGCCAACGCCTCTTTTTCTATCACCGAATAATTGCGCTGCGCCTTGTCAAATTTCACAGAGTAATAATATACTGGGTGTTCCACTTTATCATCCCCAGTTTGCAACAACACTGCACCAGCACCCGAGTCAGACGCGTCAACTTGAATTTTAAACGGACGGTCGAACCTTGGACTAGCAAGCACTGGGGCGGAAGCTAAGATCAATTTCAAGTTTTTAAATGCCTCTGCACAGTCCGATGACCACTTAAATTTAACGGCCTTCCGCAACAAATCTGTGAGAGGAGTGGCCACACTGGAAAAGTTCTGACAAAAGCGTCGGTAGTACGCACACATACCGATAAATCGTTGAATGTCCTTTTTAGACCTGAGCACTGGATAGTCCAGAATAGCACTAATTTTGTCTTGTCGAGGTAACACTTTTCCTTGGCCCACTTCATAACCGAGGTACATCACTGTGCCTTGGCCAAAATGACACTTTTTAGCATTTAAGGTTAGATTTGCATGTTTCAACACTGTGAACAACTGGCGTAACCTAGCTATGTGGTCAGCCCAATTAATATCAAAGAGCACAATATCATCTAAATACGCCCGACAATTTGGCACATTTGCGAGCAAAGAGTTCATTAGCCTCTGGAACGTGGCAGGGGCATTACGCAAGCCGAATGGTAACACTTGATACTCAAACACACCCTCGGGGGTCACAAACGCCGTTAGTTGTTTAGCACGTTCAGTGAGAGGGATTTGATAGTACCCTCTCGATAGATCGAATTTCGATACGTACGTGGCGTTCCCGATTTCGTCGATACAGTCCTCGAGACATGGCAACGGATAGGCGTCCACTATGGTCACCTTGTTGAGCTGCCGATAATCGGTGCATAATCGCCAGGAGCCATCTGGTTTGGGGACCAAAAGGCAGGGCGAGCACCAAGAGCCCTGGCTCGGCCTGATGAGGCCATGCTGGAGCAAGAAGTCGACCTCCTTACGGACGATGGCCTTCTTTTCCGGACTCATCCGATAGGGTTGAAGGCGAATGGGGGTGTAGTCCGTCAACTCGACATCATGGTAAATGGCATCAGTCTGGGTCGGGACCTCCCCGAACAGACTGGAGAATTCGTCAAGCAACGACTGCACCTCGTCACGTTGGGACATCTGCAAATGGGACAGTCCCTCCACAGCATTCACAGAACTAGAATTATTGAGAATGAGATTAGTTGGGTCCCCAGAACAATCATCCCCTCCCTCACTGGAAATGGAAACATTGGTTAGTGCAATGGGCCTGGGGCCCTGGAACTTCTTCAGCCGATTCACGTGTACGAGCATTACCTGTTTACGCTTATCAGAGTGTCTTACTTTGTACGTGAGGTCCCCAGTCTTCTCTGTCACAATGTAGGGGCCCTCGTACTTGTGGGACATAGTGCTCCCCAGTCGAGGCTTTAGTACCAGGACAAGGTCACTGGGCTGAAATACCCGCAACTTAGCCTTGGCATCGTTCCGTTCTTTCATATTTTCTTGGACCTTCCCAAGATACTTTAGTGCAGCAGCCTTGCAGTCCTTGAGTCTCTGGTGGTGTTTCGCAAAGAAAGCCGAACCTTCGGTTAACGTTACGTTCCCTAACAGATTCTCCTGTAACATTTGCAAGGGTCCACGAACTTTATGGCCAAAGACTAACTCAAAAGGAGAACAACCCAGTGAACTTTGCAACCCCTCCCTAGCAGCAAACAAAACATACGGCAAGTTCTCGTCCCAGAAGGTATGGGAACTCTCGCACGATGTCTTCAACATCTGCTTCAGAGTTAGATGGAACCTTTCAATGACCCCCTGACTCTGCAGATGGTATGGGCTGGAAACCTTATGAGTTATTCCATGGTCCTTACAAAATTGTTCAAAAATATCAGACTTAAAGTTAGTACCATTGTCAGTCTGTACAACCCGAGGCAGTCCAAAAGTGGAAAAAAATTGCAACATACGAGCAACAACAGTCTTTGCTCGGATGTTCCTTACAGCAAAAGCCTCTGGGTAACGAGTCGTGATACACATCATCGTAATTAGGTAAATATTTCCAGACTTAGTTCTAGGTAATGGACCAACACAGTCCATTACCACATGAGAAAATGGTTCCTCCGGCACGACAATAGGCTTAAGAGGAGCTTTAGGTGGAGTCTGGTTTGGTTTCCCAACAAGTTGACAAGCAATACATGCATTACAAAATTTTGCCACATCGCTTTTCAGCTTGGGCCAGAAAAAATACTTGCAGATTTTGTGATACGTAATATTAACCCTTACACTGCTCAGGGGTCCTGGGGACATTTACACCCCTGTGCGCAAGAAAAAAAAAAATTCCAAAAATTTTTTCGTCTTCTAAACACGTTAATTTGTGTCCCCTGAGCACGGGAAAAATAGCAAAAAAATCGTAGGTCACATATTTTGGGCGCAATTGACCGAGGAAGTCTGGCAAAAAGTGGGCGTTGACAGAGCGGTCGCCAGGGCCGGTCAGCGTCACCCGCGCTGACAGATGGGAGTTGCCACAAAGATATTATTACCTAATTGTTTCAATGTCTCCGATTGATTTTTTCTTAGTTTTTTTGCAGTAATATTATTCAATAGTGTGTATTGTAATATATTTATATAATAAAAGTGGTGAATAATCGCTATACTCAAAAGTATGGTGTGCATATTAGTGATTCAATTATTATGTTCATAAAACAATAAACAAATAGTTTTGCTGCTATTACACTCTATACACAGGTTATATATAAGTATCTGCATATTTTGGTCACCATAACGAACCACTAAGTTGGTATTGAGAGTCGAAAAGCAACGAAGAGTTACCGCCACACACCAGCCAGCCACTCGCTGCCACTCCCTCAACACACGCACTAAACTTTCTCCCCCAACAGTACCATTTGTGGTGTTATTACACTATATACAGACGTTATATATAAGTATGTATATATTTTGTTCACCACAACTGTACAGCTAAGCTGATATAGTTATTTCAGGCACTAAGAGTCGTCGCTATACACAGCTGGCGGCTGGCGGCTCCCTCACTCATTCAAGGTCACACACACACTAAACTTTCTCCCCCAACAATACTGTTTGCTGCTATTACACTCTATACACAGGTTATATATAAGTATTTGCATATTTTGGTCACCATTACGAACCACTAAGTTGGTATTGAGAGTCGAAGAGCAACGAAGAGTTACCGCCACACACCAGCCAGCCACTCGCTGCCACTCCCTCTGTGGTAAAAACTCCAGGCAGTATATCTCCTTTTAATTGACTTCAATAAATTAAAGTTTATCTTATTTTTCTTAGTAGGTAAGAAATTGAGTGGACTGTATGTACTTGTTAAAACTGCCTGAAATTATTCTCACACAAATTGGGGGGGACAATTTGTAGCTTAAACCACTTTGTAATGACTCCTTCTTAAACTGCAAATTGTTTACCTGAGTTTAATTATATTATTTTATCATACCACATATGGTGGTCTAATCTACTATTATTTCAACAATTATTACTAGTTATGAATATTACTACTACAATAACTAGAATGGCCTTATCTGAGCCTGTAGTAAGGGCCCACTAAGGCTGTGTCATGGTAGCATCTATGTGGGTGTGGCCCTGTGCCTCATGGTGCCAATGGCGGCTGTGGAGGCCTTCAAGGCTGGCAACAGCTAGGTACATGTGTAGTTCTATTGTTCAGCTACTTGCTGTTCCAAGTCACAATTTACCTGTTTGGGATGCAAGGAGTTAGTACATTTCCCTAAACATATCAATACAGGTATAACATGGTATGTGAGGGCTGTAAAAATGGGGTACACGTACATGGTGTTGGTGTTGTTCATATATTGTAACCGTCTTAAATTTGATATTAATTAGTGCACTAGAATAATAAACAAATACTTGGTAAGACGGATACTGGAGTGCTCTCATTTGTAGTAGTGATGTTGCTGTGGCAGTTTCTTCAGGCAGAGTAGGTCTATCCTGTGTGGCCATTATCACAACACGCGAGCACCCATTGTTATTGTTTTGTCAGCATGGCGTCTGTAAGAGACGCTCTGCCTCCCTTGTTCCAATATTGTGTTCTACTTCTAAGTTAAATTTACGTTAACAAGGGAATCAAGCTATATTTTGGTGTTAATAATTATATTCAGTCTTATTGAACACTTTTTTATTCAATTTAGACATTAAACTGTTGTATGAACAGTGGTTTAATAATGTAAATACTGCGGCGACGTCGATGACGTCACGGAGTCTCCCATTCTCTAATTTTAAGAGGATACTGTTAAGGGAAGACTATACTATTTGTGTATGAGTGTGTCGGTTTCCCGACATAATTCCGGGGGGAAGAACACGGGTCGAAGTCCCGGTAAGGACTGCGATCACTTTATTCTTCTCCTTCAGAATTATAATGCTGCTTTAATTTGAGTTTACATTGTTGAGCTGCAGTCCTTTGGGGACGTATGTCCCGTACTGGCGTATCGGGTGCTGGAAGTCGCTGTACGTCTTCGTTCCTGGCCAGTTCTAAAGGAACTAATTTCTCTAAAGTTTTGAGAGTAGTGTTGCCTCGGCATTTCACTTTCACTATTCTCAAGATGCCCTGGCTGTCTGGATGAACAGAGACTATTTGACCTAAAGGCCACTCTGAGCGTGGTCCATCACTATCCACCAGAACTATGTCACCAGGGTTCAAGTTAATTCTGTTGTAGGGGTTGTTTGCCCCGTAATGATACTCTCTCAGAGCTGTAAGGTATTCTCGAGTCCATACGTCATTCCACCGACTTATCACCCTTGATAGATGTTTGAAACGTTGAACCAAATCACTCTCTTGGACATATGAAGGATCCTCTGGTTCCTCGTCCGTAAGGGACACAAGTGTTTTGAGAGGTCTACCATACATCAAATGAGCTGGACTTAATGGTTCACGCTGCAAAACATCATCAGAGAGGTAGGTAAGTGGTCGGTTATTGACTCGTGCTTCTATCTCTATGACTACTGTTTGAAGCTCCTGCAGGTCAATCTTTTGGCGGTGTAGGGTTTTCCGTAGAGAACGTTTTACCGTACCAACCATGCGTTCATAGAAGCCTCCGTGCCATGGTGCTCTGGGAGGTATGAATTTCCAATGGCACTGCCGTTGATTTAGGGCTGTGCGTACCTTTGGATGTGTCCAGATTTTCCTCAGACATGCTTCTCCTGCCACTAAGTTGGACCCATTGTCTGAGATCATTAACTTAGGACAGGATCTACGTGAAGCAAACCTGCGGAAAGCCTGTAAGAATGCTTCGGCACTCATATCGGGAGTCACTTCTAGATGGACTGCCCTTGTTGTGGCACAAGTAAAAAGACACAATGTAAGCTTTTACTGGTTTCTTGTCTTTAGTGCCTGTAAGTGTTAGTGCTCCTGTGAAATCTACTCCTGTAGTCTCAAAGGGACGAATATGTACGACTCGTTCCTTC
This sequence comes from Procambarus virginalis, assembly GCA_020271785.1. Lineage (NCBI taxonomy): Eukaryota > Metazoa > Arthropoda > Malacostraca > Decapoda > Cambaridae > Procambarus > Procambarus virginalis. The sequence goes on along the minus strand of WNGS01074078.1, from coordinate 2,897 downwards.
GGAAGTGGAGGTGGGCCAGGATATGGACACACTCTGGCATCGTATCTCCGGCAAACAACACAGGATTTGATTATTGATTTTACTGTCTGTCTACCTTGGGGTAGCCAGTACTGTTGTCTTAAGTCTGTGAGAGTATCTAATACCCCACCATGCAGAGTGCAGTATTTGTGTATATGTAACACAATTAGTTTGCTTACTATGTGGTGACGAGGGAGCAATATTGGATTTTTTGCTTCCAAATCTATGTCAGCGTGCTGTAAGCGGCCTCCGCATCTGATTATGTTATAATTGTCAGTGTCTAACCAGAGACCCAGATCACGTTGTAGCTTCTTTGGAACATTGTCAAATTCTGTCCCGAATGTGTCGATCTGAGCTCTTTTGACCCAATACCTTAGGGCATTAGGGAATTTATGCTTGATTCCTATTTTCTTTAGAAAATCAAACACTACTTGGGTGACACCTATAAGTTTGTTCAGTTCAGAGTACCGAGTAGGATCAATTACCAAAGTCCGAGGTGGTTCTGGGTTCTCAGTGGGAACAGTAACATTGGTCACAATGACTTGTGGCTTTTGTTCAGGCCACTGGTCGCTGATTAGCCACTGAGGTCCATTGAACCACATCTCTGCCTTTGTTAATTGCCGTAAAGTCAGTCCTCGGGAGAGATAGTCAGCTGGATTCTCTTTTGTGGGTACATATCTTAGTTTATACCCTGCTGACAACTCTCGTATTTCCTTAACGCGGTTACTCACGTAAGGATTCTTACTGTTATTGTTCTTAACCCACTGTAGTACTGCCTCATTATCTGACCAAACTACTGTTTCTTTAAAGTGGATGTGGCGTAAGGCCTTGATCAAATAATGAGCCAATCTTACTCCTAACAGTAAGGCTGTTAATTCCAGTTGTGGCAGTGATCTTTTCTTTAAAGGTGCCACTCTGGCCTTTGATGTGAGCAAATTGGCTTGCCCATTTGTGACCAGGTAAGCTACTGTTCCATAAGCCTTTCCTGAGGCATCACAGAATACATGTAGCTTAATTGGTTCTTTTTCATTTACTACTGTGTTCCTGGGAACTTGACAGACTCTAGGGTACTTAAATCTTTTACTAACCTTGCCATTTTCTTGTAGGGCAGGTGTTAGAAGATCATCCCAGCCTATCTTTTGTTGCCAACATTCCTGTATTATCAACTTCCCATTAATCAGTACTGGGCTTAATAGTCCTAATGGGTCGAAGGTTTGCTGACTTGTGATAGTAATTTTCTCATTGTTAAGTTAGTGGTATCAGGCTCCACTGACTTGATTGTCAACTGATCTGTTGTCGTGTTCCATTCGACACCTAGTACCTTTGTCATCTCGGGTACCTGGTAATCGGGAAATTCAGTTGAGATCAGTTGATTTAATTTTTCATTGTTAGGACCCAAGATTGGAGAGGCATATTGGCTCCCATTAATTCTCGATTGGCCTCATGGTATATGTCCAACAGTTTACTTTCACTGTTGGTTGTACCTTGAAAATTATCCACATACAGGTTTTTGCTAATTTCTGTCTTGTTTGGGCTATTGGACTTCTTCAAGTGCGTATCCAAGGTAGCTTGGAGCAGAAAAGGAGATGACGTGGCGCCAAAAAGGACAGAGGCAAAACGGTAAGTGATTAATTCACTGTTCGGATCGTTAGGATCCTTAATCCATAGGAACTTTGTGTAGTTCCGGTCTTCTTCTTGAAGACCTACCCTAAGGAATGCCTTGCTGATGTCGGCCGTATATGCATAAGTCCCAATACGGAACTTTAACAGCACGTCGTAAAGCCTTTGTGTTAGGCTAGGGCCAGTTTGAAGACAGTCGTTTAACGAAACACTACTCGGCCTCATTTTAGCACTGCAATTAAATACTATCCGTAATGGGGTAGTTGCAGAATTCTTCTGTACACAATGATGTGGTAAGTAGTGACCTTCCTTTGGGTTATCATTTGTAACAACTTCGATAAATTTGTCATCGAGTTGCTTCTGTATTATTTCATGGTACAACTTCAAGTTCTCAGGTTGTCTTTGTAAGCGCAACACCTGTGATCTCAATTGGTTTTGTGCCATAAAATGGTTGACGGGTAGCTGAGGGTGATTCAGCTTCCATGGTAACCTGACCCAGTATTGATTATCTCTGTATATAACTGAGTCCAGGTAGTGTTTGTAAGTCCAGTCATCATCTGGGCTAGGTTTTCAGGGACAATGCCGAGAGTTGCCAGGTCCCATAACTTGTGTACAGGGGATCAAGCTCTTCCTCGGACATGTCTCTGAGTTGCAGTGGAGACTGGTCTCCTAGTCATGCAACCATTACTGGGTTGGCATGTTGGTGTTCTACAGGTGCGGGTTGGTTTAGCCGTAATACAGGGCCTGTTAGCAAATAGCCACCTGCAGATGGTAACACGTTCATACCGTGTTTGTATTCCTTTCCTTTGATAAACTTATGGTAGACATCTGATCCCATAAGGATTCCAATATTGGAAAGGTTATCTGTTGTGATATTATCAGCCAAATGAATTCCCCTTTTTTCTAGGAATTTGGCTGTTGTCCCCAGACCATATACATATAGATCTGTTGGGATCTATATACTACTAGAGCTTGTACATTTTGTTCGTAACCTAATCGTACTTTGGGTTGTACTACCTGAAAACTCGGGCTCCTGAGTCAGTCAGGAATCTGCTATGTTTATTCGTGTCTCCTCTACAGGTGTAAGTTTCAGGGTATCTACCAACTCTTGGATATAAGGTCAATTGGGACCCTTGATCAAATAATCCACGTACGGTGGCTTTGTTCTCTCCATTTCTAATGATCAATCGTGCAGTAGGTAGAGCTGATTTATGTTTAGACCTTGTTGAGAAAACACTTATGTCAGGTAGCACAGTACA
>WNGS01074069.1:3780-15045 GCA_020271785.1 Procambarus virginalis | reverse complement strand
GATCAGCTTCACTAACCCTTTCCCTCAATGTGTGTGTGTGTTTACTCACCTATACTCACTTTTTTGTGCTTGCGGGGTTGAGCTTTGACTCTTTAGTCCCGCCTATCAACCGTCAATCAACTGGTGTACAGATTCCTGAGCCTACTGGGCTCTATCATATCTACACTTGAAACTGTGTATGGAGTCAGCCTCCACCAAATCACTGCCTAATTCATTCCACCTGTTAACTACTCTGACACTGAAAAAGTTCTTTTTAACGTCCCTGTGGCTTAGTTGGGTACTCAGTTTCCACCTGTGTCCCCTTGTTCGCGTACCACCAGTGTTTAATAGTTTATCCTTGTCTACCCTGTCAATTCTCCTGAGGATTTTTTTTTTTTTTTTTTTTTTTTTTTTTTTTTTTTTTTTTTTTTTTTTTTTTTTTTTTTTTTTTTTTTTTTTTTTTGAGATATATACAAGAATTGTTACATTCTTGTACAGCCACTAGTACGCGAAGCGTTTCGGGCAGGTCCCTGGAATACGATCCCCACCGCGAAGAATCGTTTTTTCATCCAAGTACACATTTTACTGTTGCGTTAAACAGAGGCTACAGTTAAGGAATTGCGCCCAGTAAATCCTCCCCGGCCAGGATACGAACCCATGACATAGCGCTCGCGGAACGCCAGGCGAGTGTCTTACCACTACACCACGGAGACTAATTTTGTAGGTAGTGATCATGTCTCCCCTTACTCTTCTGTCTTTCAGTGTTGCAAGGTGCATTTCCCGCAGCCTTTCCTCGTAACTCATGCCTCTTAGTTCTGGGACTAGCCTAGTGGCATACCTCTGAACTTTTTCCAGCTTCATCTTGTGCTGGACAAGGTACAGGCTCCATGCTGGGGCCGCATTCTCCAGGATTTGTCTTACATATGTGGTATATAAGATTCTGAATGATTCCTTTCATACGTTCCTGAAGGCTGTTCTGATGTTAGCCAGCCTCGCATATGCCGTAGACGTAATTATCTTTATATGGGCTTCAGGAGACAGGTTTGGTATGATATCAACTCCTAGATCTTTCTCTCTGTCCGTTTCATGAAGTACTTCATCTCCTATTCTGTGTCCTGAGTCTGGTCTCCTATTTCCACTGCCTAGTTTCATTACTTTGCATTTACTCGGAATGAACTTAAGCAGCCATTTGTTGGACCATTCATTCAGTCTGTCTAGGTCATCTTCTAGCCTCCTACTATCATCCTCTGTTTCAATCCTCCTCATAATTTTTGCATCATCAGCAAACAGTGAGAGAAACGAGTCTATACCCTCTGGAATATCATTTACATATATCAGAAACAGTATAGGTCCAAGGACTGACCACTGCGGGACTCCACTGGCGACGTCTCGCCAGACTGAGACCTCACCCCTCACAGTGACTCGCTGTCTTCTGTTGCTTAGGTACTCCCTTATCCAATGGCGTACCTTCCCTTTCACTCCAGCCTGCATTTCAGCTTTTTCGCTAGCCTCTTGTGTGGTATTGTGTCAAAGGCTTTCTGCCAATCCAAAAATATGCAGTCTGCCACCCCTCTCTTGCCTTATTTTTGTTGCCTGGTCGTAGAATTCAATTAACCCTGTGTGGCATGACTTGCCATCCCTGAACCCATGTTCATGCTGTGTTACAAAGTTCTTTCGCTCCAGATGTTCCACTAGCTTTTTTCGCACAATCTTCTCCATCAGCTTGCATGGTATGCAAGTTAGGGACACTGGCCTGCATTTCAGTGCCTCCTGTCTATCCCCTTTCTTGTATATCGGGACTACATTGCTTTCTGTATATCGGGACTGAAACTGCTTTCCAAATTCCTGGCAGTTTCCCTGTTACCAGTGATTTGTTATACACTATGGAGAGTGGCAGGCACAGTGCTTCTGCTCCTTCCTTTAGTATCCATGGAGAGATTCCATCTGGGCCTATAGCCTTTGTCACATCCCACTCCAGCAAAAGCTTCCTTACTTCCACACTGGTAATCTCAAACTCTCCTAGTGGTTCTTGGTTAACTATTCCCTCTCTAATCTCTGGAATTTTTCCTTGCTCCAAGGTGAAGACCTCCTGGAATTTCTTATTCAGTTCCTCGCACACTTCCTTGTAGTTTGTAGTGAATCCTTCTGCCCCTATCCTTAATTTCATTACCTGTTCCTTTACTGTTGTTTTTCTCCTGATGTGGCTGTGCAGCAATTTAGGCTGAGTCTTTGCCTTCCTTGCGATGTCATTTTCGTATTGTCTTTCTGCCTCTCTTCTCACCCTGACATATTCATTCCTGGCTCTCTGGTGACTTTCTCTGCTCTCAAGTGTCCTGTTATTTTTATAGTTACTCCATGCCCTTTTACTTGCTGCTTAGCTAGCCTACATCTCTCATTAAACCATGGGTTTCTCATCTTCATTTCATTGTGTGTGTGTGTGTGTGTGTGTGTGTGTGTGTGTGTGTGTGTGTGTGTGTGTGTGTGTGTGTGTGTACTCACCTAATTGTACTCACCTAATTGTGCTTGCGGGGGTTGAGCTTTGGCTCTTTGGTCCCGACTCTCAACTGTCAATCAACTGGTGTACAGATTCCTGAGCCTACTGGGCTCTATCATATCTACATTTGAAACTGTGTATGGAGTCAGCCTCCACCACATCACTGCCTAAAACATTCCATCCGTTAACTACTCTGACACTGAAATAGTTCCTTCTAACGTCTCTGTGGCTCATGTGGGTACTCAGCTTCCACCTGTGTCCCCTTGTTCGCGCCCCTCCAGTGTTGAATAGTTCATCCGTGTTTACCCGGTCAATTCCCCTGAGGATTTTGTAGGTTGTGATCATGTCCCCCCTTACTCTTCTGTCTTCCAGTGTCGTAAGTTGCATTTCCCGCAGCCTTTCCTCATAACTCATGCCTGTGTGTGTGTGTGTGTGTGTGTATGTGTGTGTGTGTGTGTGTGTGTGTGTGTGTGTGTGTGTGTGTGTGTGTGTGTGTGTGTGTGTGTGTGTGTGTGAGTGTGTGTGTGTGTGTGTGTGTGGATTCACGAGCCTACTGGGCTCTATCATATCTACATTTGAAACTGTATATGGAGTCAGCCTCCACGACATCACTGCCTAAAACATTCCATCCGTTAACTACTCTGACACTGAAATAGTTCCTTCTAACGTCTCTGTGGCTCATGTGGGTACTCAGTTTCCACCTGTGTTCCCTTGTTCGCATCCCACCAGTGTTGAATAGTTTGTCCTTGTTTACCCGGTCGATTCCTCTGAGGATTTTGTAGGTTGTGATCATGTCTCCCTTTACTCTTCTGTCTTCCAGTGTCGTAAGGTGCATTTCCCGCAGCCTTTCCTCGTAACTCATGCCTCTTGGTTCGGGGACGAGTCTAGTGGCATACCTTTGGACTTTTTCCAGCTTCGTCTTGTGCTTGACAAGGTACGGGCTCCATGCAGGGACCGCATACTCCAGGACTGGTCTTACATATGTGGTGTACAAGATTCTGAATGATTCCTTACACAGGTTCCTGAACGCTGTTCTGATGTTAGCCAGCCTCGCATATGCCGCAGACGTTATTCTTTTTATGTGGGCTTCAGGAGACAGATTTGGTGTGATATCAAATCCTAGATCTTTCTCTCTGTCCGTTTCATTAAGTACTTCATCTCCTATTCTGTATCCTGTGTCTGGCCTCCTGTTTCCACTGCCTAGTTTCATTACTTTGCATTTACTCGGGTTGAACTTCAACAGCCATTTGTTGGACCATTCACTCAATCTGTCTAGGTCATCTTGTAGCCTCCTACTATCGTCCTCAGTTTCAGTCCTCCTCATAATTTTTGCATCATCGGCAAACAGTGAGAGAAACGATTCTATACCCTTTGGGAGATCATTTACATATATCAGAAACAGTATGGGTCCAAGGACTGACCCCTGCGCGACTTCACTCGTAACGTCTCGCCAATCTGAGACCTCACCCCTCACACTGACTCGTTGTTTCCTGTTGCTTAGGTACTCCTGTATCCAACGGAGTACCTTCCCTTTCACTCCAGCCTGCATCTCCAGCTTTTTCACTAGCCTCTTGTGTGGCACTGTAACAAAGGCTTTCTGACAATCCAAAAATATGCAGTCTGCCCACCCTTCTCTTTCTTGCCTTATTTTTGTTGCCTGATCGTAGAATTGAAGTAACCCTGTGAGGCAGGACCTGCCATCCGTGAATCCATGTTGATGCTGTGTTACAAAGTTCTTTCGCTCCAGATGCTCCACTAGCTTTCTTCGCACAATCTTTCCATCAGCTTGCATTGTATGCAAGTTAGGGACACTGGCCCTGTGGACACACTGTGTGTGTGTGTTTGTGTGTGTGTGTGTGTGTGTGTGTGTACTCACCTAGTTGTGTTTGCGGGGGTTGAGCTCTGGCTCTTTGGTCCCGCCTCTCAACGTCAATCAACAGGTATACAGATTCCTGAGCCTATTGGGCTCTACCATATCTACACTTGAAACTGTGTATGGAGTCAGCCTCCACCACATCACTTCCTAATGAATTCCATTTGTCAACCACTCTGACACTAAAAAAGTTCTTTCTAATATCTCTGTGGCTCATTTGGGCACTCAGTTTCCACCTGTGTCCCCTTGTGCGTGTACCCCTTGTGTTAAATAGCCTGTCTTTATCTACCCTATCAATTCCCTTCAGAATCTTAAATGTGGTGATCATGTTCCCCCTAACTCTTCTGTCTTCCAGCGAAGTGAGGTTTGATTCCCGTAGTCTCTCCTCGTAGCTCATACCTCTCAGCTCGGGCACTAGTCTGGTGGCAAACCTTTGAACCTTTTCCAGTTTAGTCTTATGCTTGACTAGATATGGACTCCACGCTGGGGCTGCACACTCCAGGATTAGCCTGACATATGTGGTATACAAAGTTTTGAATGATTCTTTACACAAGTTTCTGAATGCCGTTCGTATGTTGGCCAGCCTGGCATATGCTTAGGTACTTAGGTTGTGTGTGTGTGTGTGTGTGTGTGTGTGTGTGTGTGTGTGTGTGTGTGTGTGTGTGTGTGTGTGTGTGTGTGTGTGTGTGTGTGTGTATGTGTACTCACCTAGTTGTACTCACCTAGTTGTGCTTGTGGGGGGTTGAGCTCTGGCTCTTTTTGGTCCCGCCTCTCAACCGTCAATCAACAGGTGTACAGGTTCCTGAGCCTATTGGCCTCTATCATATCTACACTTGAAACTGTGTCTGGAGTCAGCCTCCACCACATTACTTCCTAATGCATTCCATTTGTCAACCACTCTGACACTAAAAAAGTTCTTTCTAATATCTCTCTGGCTCATTTGGGCACTCAGTTTCCACCTGGGTCCTCTAGTGCGTGTGCCCCTTGTGTTAAATAGCCTGTCTTTATCAACCCTGTCGATTCCCTTGAGAATCTTGAATGTGGTGATCATGTCCCCCCTAACTCTTCTGTCTTCAAACTAAGTGAGGTTCAATTCCCGTAGTCTCTCCTCGTAGCTCATGCCTCTCAGCTCGGGTACTACTCTGGTGGCAAACCTTTGAACCTTTTCCAGTTTAGTCTTATGCTTGACTAGATATGGACTCCATGCTGGAGCCGCATACTCCAGGATTGGTTTGACATATGTGGTATATAATGTTCTGAAAGATTCCTTTCACAAGTTTCTAAAGGCCGTTCTTATGTTAGCCAACCTGGCATATGCTGCTGATGTTATCCTCTTGATATGAGCTTCAGGGGACAGGTCTGGCGTGATATCAACCCCCAGGTCTTTCTCTCTCTCTGATTCTTGAAGTATTTCATCTCCCAAGTGATACCTTGTATCTGGTCTCCTGCTTCCTACCCCTATCTTCATTACATTACATTTGCTTGGGTTAAACTCTAACAGCCATTTGTTCGACCATTACTGCAGTTTGACCAGGTCTTCTTGAAGCCTCAAGCTGTCCTCCTCTGTCTTAATCCTTCTCATAATTTTGGCGTCGTCAGCAAACATTGAGAGGAATGAGTCTATACCCTCTGGGAGATCATTTACGTATATCAGAAACAGGATAGGTCCAAGCACAGAGCCCTGTGGGACTCCACTGGTGACTTCACGCTATTCTGAGGTCTCACCCCTCAATGTAACTCTCTGCTTCCTATTGCTTAGGTACTCCCTTATCCACTGGAGCGCCCTACCAGTTACTCCTGCCTGTTTCTCCACCTTATGCATCAACGTTTTATGGGGTATTGTGTCAAAGGCTTTCCGACAGTCCAAAAAAATGCAGTCCGCCCATCCTTCTCTTTCTTGCTTAACCTTTGTCACCTGATCGTAGAATTCTATCAAGCCTGTAAGGCAAGATTTACCCTCCCTGAACCCATGTTGATGGGTTGTCACGAAGTCTCTTCTCTCCAGATGTGTTACTAGGTTTTTCTCACAATCTTCTCCATCACCTTGCATGGTATACAAGTTAAGAACACTGGCCTGTAGTTCAGTGCCTCTTGTCTGTCACCCTTTTTAAATATTGGTACTACATTAGCAGTCTTCCATATTTCTGGTAGGTCTCCCGTTTCCAGTGACTTACTGTACACTATGGAGAGTGGCAAGCAAAGTGCTCCTGCACACTCTTTCAATACCCATGGTGAGATTCCATCCGGCCCAACAGCTTTTCTCACATCTAGCTCCAATAGGTGCTTCTTGACCTCATCTCTTGTAATTTTGAACCTTTCCAAGGTCACCTAGTTTGCTGCCACCTCTCCTAGCGCTGTGACTTCTCCCTGTTCTATTGTAAAGACCTCCTGGAACCTTTTGTTGAGTTCTTCACACACCTCTTAACGAATGTACAAGCCTTCTCCAGAGATCTCGTTGATACGATTACTACCTACTACGACACATGGGTGTGTTGGGGAACAAGTCGTAAGCCTAGCAGAAGTGGGCAACACCTGCCACCACCCAAGTGGGTCCTTGACCCCGTATTTGTTAAAGAACATGAACGAGTAAAGCAACTTGGAGATACGTACACACGAACCAAAGCACAAGGTGACTTGCATGCATTTCTAGTTGCAAATAGAGAGATGAGAGACATGAGCAACGTTATATGTAATAAACATTGGGAAGAGTTCCTACAAAGTATAAATGAGCAAACAACACTTGTTGAAGCTTGGGAAAAGATACGAAAAATCTCTAGAAGCAACCCAACCAAACCACTGCACCACAGCCCACTAGAACAAGCAAACATTCTCCTTGATCAGTGGGCACTAACATCAAGCTACAACTCACTTCCAATTAACATACAGCATAAACTTGATGACACACGCCCCAACAGACAACGAACCATCAATCTTGCCTGTACAGCTATCGACGTGTCGGACCTTAATGATGTAACTGAATGGGAATTAAATCATGCACTAAAGATGGGAAAATCAACTGCTCCTGGAGAGGACGGTATTACTTTCAGTCTGCTGAGATTAGTCTCACAAGTACCAGGTAATCCATTATTAGTGTTGTACAGAATGAGTTTACGTGAAGGAGTATTACCTGATGCTTGGACACAGAGTGTCATTGTTCCCATCCCCAAACCACACTCAGATAATTATAGACCCATATCTCTAACATCGTGTGTTTGTAAAGTACTTGAACCTATTGTTCTTAACAGACTCGTGTATCGAATACAACGGCACCTGTCACCTCAACTGTTTGGATTTATGCCTGGGCTCAGTACACAACACTGTTTTGCTGAATACTTCGCCCATATTGAAGCTTCCCCTCAAACAGTCTTCATCGACCTAGCAGCAGCTTTTGATACAGCAAACAGAGAAATCATACTGGAACAGCTTGCCGAGCTGGGAATACAAGGAAAATTACTGAAATGGATAAAGGGCTATTTGTCTAATCGAACATCATATGTTTTGTTTAATGGTGTTAAAAGCACAGAGAGCAAACACTTTGAACTGGGAACTCCACAAGGAGGGGTCGTCAGCCCCTTGTTGTTCAACGTTCTGATGCATAAACTTATTAAAGATCTTCCAACTAATAATGAAGACACTGTCATTTGTTATGCTGATGATATATGTTTACAGGCTGCCTCCGAGCCTAGAATGCAAGTCCTGCTCGATGCTTTTGCTACTAGAGCTGAGGAATGTGGCCTTATTATCTCTGTACAGAAAACTCGTGCCCTCATTCCACGTGGTATCCCACCAGCCAATTATCATTTAGATGGGCGAGCACTCGAAAACTGCGAGTCTTACAGATACCTTGGTGTCCCCATTAACGACCCTGGGTACCTTTCTTCTCTCAAGAGGAGACTCTGGGAGAGATTAAAGCCCTTGCGGGTCCTTGTTGGTGTCAATCATGGAATTAACGTGAGACTTGCTAGAATGTTTTATGTATCATTTATACGCTCTGTGATTGACTACAATGCTCTACATCTCACACTGTATACTGACAAAGAGCTGAAATCTCTTGAAACCTTGCAAAATGAAGCTATGCGTCTCATCCCTCATCCCTCATCCCTCATCCTTGGGGCTCCAAAGTCCACGAGAATAGTTAATATGAGAGCAGAGTTAAAATTACCTACCATAAGTGAGAGAATTTTGTCTATTAGCACAGTTTTCGGCGTGAAGGCATTGAGTAGATTTAGGCAACACATGAAGTTTCAAGCTAAACTTTCTAATATGCTGCACTCACCTGAGGTCTATAGAAGAAGAACGAAATCTGATTATGTATATTGGTTCTACAAGGTAGCCAACTCCATCAAAATATTAAATATGTACCCAACTCACCTAATGATTAATCAACCAATTACTCCATGGGATAACTGGGATTTATCAGTTGATTTTGTAAATGCGCCCAAGAAAGATAGAAGAAAGATAATGCGCCCACTCTACATTATTAAAACAGTTAACACTGAAAAGCATCACTGAAAGTACTCAGAGTATGGGTAACGATGTGTATCAGTGCTAAACCGACGGCTCTGTAGAAGAGGGTGGACGATGTACCGGATGTGCATGTAATATATTTGAACAATCTTCTCTCGTACATACAGCAATGAAGCGCATCAATGACTGGGCAAGTACAACTCAAACCGAACTTGCAGGCATATACCTTGCAACTGAATTTTTAAAAGACAAAGGCAGTGGACCTATATACTGTGACTCGCAGATTGCACTCCTGGCATTGAACGCTCATAGCAGTGACACCCAGAAAATAGTCAGTGATATTCGAATGAATGTTTTAGCTGCTAAAGAAAACAGATTTGAAATTAAATTCCTATGGATACCATCACATGTTGGCATCTCAAGGCATGACACTGTTGATATGCTTGCAAAGACAGCCTGTAGAAAACCAGTGGTAGAAATTGATATGGGTGTTTCATTAGCAGTGACAAAGAGAATACTTAAACAAATATCTAATGAAGATCTCACCGACCTAAGAAATTCACAAAGACCTGAAAGTTGTAGCATTAAATATTATGATAGATATCGTGAGGAGACATTCACATATGGGACTAATAGAACAAGAACCCGGCAATGTGATGTTATAGTGGCCAGAATACGCCTGGGATATAGACGTATCTGGCAGCTTTCTCAAAACCCAAATGTCGAGTACACTATGTGTCAACTTTGTGAAAGAGAAAACATGCACTCTCTTGAACATTATATTGTAGAATGTACCATACTGGCTGACTTTCGCCCTCCTGGGCTAAGGTATGCTGAACTCTGTAATTACTATATGAGTACTGGAACACTTGATGATATATTGGACTTGTATCCAAGATTGACCATGTAATAGATTAATTATACAATGTATATGTTGTAACTATATAACCTGAGCTTGTAAAAGCACCTTAATCACCTTCAGTGATTAATTAAGTGCTTAATTGCACACTAGTTTCTTTATCAGCTATCTCACCCTGTCAGAGTAAATGAGACAAATGTCTGTGAATTCATGTGTGTATATATGTATATGTGTGTGTGTATGTATATGTATGGGTATAAACTATATATGGAAGCTGATCAGAATTACATTTCACCTTTGCAAATGTACATTAATGACACTATGTAAAAGACACATCGAACACTTTATGTAAGGCATACGTAAATCTGTGTATCTATGTATTTACGTATATAGGTTAGCTTAGCATTTTAAAAGCACCGACTCACCTTCGGTGGTTGATTGTTCAATAAACCCTTGAAATATATGTTTAACACATCTCTAACTCTGTCCATGGAGGACAGAAGAAAATGTATATATGCTGTTTAGCATTGTAAATGTGCGGCCACGTCTGTGGTAGAAAAAAAAAAACTCTTTGTCATTCTCTGTGTACCTGTCCTCGCCTACCCTAAGTTTAATCACCTGTTCCTTCACTGTTATCTTCCTCCTGATGTGACTGTGTAGTAGCTTTGGTTCGGTCTTGGCTTTATTAGCTATATCATTTTCATACCTTTTCTCAGCTGCTCTTCTCACACTAACATACTCGTTCCTGGTTCTCCGGTATCTCTCTCTACTTTCTGGTGTTTTGTAATTACGGAAGTTCCTCCATGCCCTTTTGTTCATTTCCTTTGCTTTCATACATTCCCTATTAAACCACGGATTCTTCCTTTGCTTCTCTGTTTTTTCCTGTCAGGCTGGGACAAACCTGCTTAGAGCCTCCTGACATTTTTGGGTGACATAGTCCATCATGTCTTGTACGGACTTGGTTCCGAGTTCTGTGTCCCAATGTATATCCCATAGGAATTTATTCATCTCCTCATAGTTTCCCTTTCGGTACGCCAGCCTTTTGTTTCCCAGTTCTTTTTGGGGGGGGGGTGATAATTCCTAGCTCAACCAGGTACTTAAAGCTCAATACACTATGATCACTCATTCCCAAGGACGCTTCCAACTTAACTTCTCTTATATCCGACTAATTTAGAGTAAATATCAGATCAAGCAAGGCTGGTTCATCCCCTCTCATTCTTGTCGGTCCCTTGATGTGTTGACTTAGAAAGGTTCTTGTTGCCACATCCAGCAGCTTAGCTCTCCATGTGTCTGGGACTCCATGTGGGTCTCTGTTCCCCCAATCTATCTTCCCATGGTTGAAGTCTCCCATGATTAGTAGCCTGGATCCGTTCCTGCTAGCCACAGAAGCTGCTCTCTCTATTATGTTGATGGTGGCCAAGTTGTTTCTATCATATTCCTGTCTGGGTCTTCTGTCATTCGGTGGGGGTTATATATGACTACTACTATAATTTTCTGTCCTCCAGTTGCTATGGTGCCTGATATGTAGTCACTGAAACCTTCACAGTTCTGAATTACCATCTCTTCGAAACTCCAACCTTCTCTTAGTAGCAA
>WNGS01074047.1:0-10606 GCA_020271785.1 Procambarus virginalis | reverse complement strand
CCACATACAAGAGCAAGAGCTTCCTTCTCTGTCTGACTGTATCGTTGCACAACATCTGTAGAGAACGGCTGCGTAGGCAATTACTGCTCTGGAATCTGGTTGCCAGGTTTGGTGTGTCTAACACAGCACTAAACCAACAACGGACTAGCACCACCGTTAACTCAGTGTCCATTGATGGATCAAAGTACGCAGCAGTCGCATTCTCTATTAGTGCATCTTTCACAGCATCAAAATGCATTTTGCTCGATATCGCTCTAGTACCATGATCATTTTCTTCAGGAGCTCACGTAGAGGCTTCGTAATGGTAGCAAAATCTGGAATGAAGCGAGAACAGTAGTTTGCCATTCCCAGAAACTATGTACTTCAGTGGATGTTGAAGGAGGTGCAGCATTCTTGATATCTGCAACTTTCTTAGGATCTGAGAGCGGACCTTTGTCACTAAGTACATTCCAAAGAATTCAATTTTATGTTTATTGAACTCACACTTTGCTTGGCTTAGCATCAAATTCTTTTCTCGTAAGCAAAGCATTGCAATGTTGCACGAAGACCTTGTCGTGTTCAGCTTGGGTACGGCATAAACAATGATGTCATCAGACATGTTGTCAGCATTAGGTTATCTTTCAATACCTGGCTGATGATGTGCTGGAATACCTCAGCAGCACTGTTAATACCAAACTCAGGCGCTTGTAACCTATACAGACCTCGATGTGTCGTAAACGTTGTGATGAAACGACTCTCATCATCAAGTTCAAGCTGATGATAGCCCTTGTTTAAATCTAACTTGCTGAATACAGTTGCACCCTTCAAGCGGTAGATCATATCATCTACAGTGGTATGTATAGGATGGCGTTCACGCATTATTGCCTTGTTGGGAACACGCATGTCTACACAAATGCTATCTTCATCTGGATTCTTCGGCTTCGGTGGAGTACATTGGGCTTACCCATGGTGTTGGGCCTGTTACTGGTTCAATGATATCTAGTTCTATCAGCCTATCCAGTTCGGCATCGACTTTCTTGCGAGTATGGAATGGTTGTCGGCGATGTGGTTGGGCAACTGGAATTACATCTGGGTTGATATGCAGATGTACTTTGCTATCAGTATAACAACCTATGGATTTAAATCGATCAGAAAATTCAGCAACAATAGCATCAACATTGTTTGCATATTCCACTGCTACAGCATTAGAAAGCTGAAGTAGCCCCAATTTGGTTGAAGTCTTGTAACTGAGTAAAGACTCCTTTGCATTCCTAACAACATGGAATGTAGTAATGAGCATTGCATTCTTTGACTTAATATCTGCAGTGAAAGTTCCAATCACTGGTAAGGCTACCTTTGAAGCATAGGCAGTGGCTTTGCCAGTGTAGTTTTCAAGCTTTGGGAACTGTTTTTTAAATTTTTCATAGTGGCACTCAGCAATGGTGTCAATGTTTGATCCAGTGTTAATGAGAACTTTGAGACAAATACCAGCAATGTATACTATAGTCTCTGGGTTGTTTGTTTGGAAGATCATTCCATTCTGTGATTGCTTGTACTCCACAAATGTAATCACATTCACTGTCATCTGAGACTGGTTGTAATGAAATGTTGTCTTGTATATTATTAACGTTCTTGATTTGAGGTGCAATATTGTGTTTGCCACCTCGATCCCTATGACCTTATCCTCGTACAGTGCTTTTATTCATTGACTGGGGTTTCTTTAGTGCGGAACGACACATAGCACCAAAATGACCTAGTTTTCTACACTCATATCACTTCTTACCTTGTGCAGGACAAACATTACCTTGGTGTGGGTAGTCTCCTCCACAATTGTGACATTTATTGTTGACAACCTCTGATGTGAGTCGTTGTGACTGCTTGAGTCTTGTTCCATGACTCCAGTTGTGATGTGGTTCTCGGCTCAATTTAATGTTAGGTTTGGCATGATATCTTCTATGATCATGGTGTCCTCCCTGAACCTTAAGTAATTCATGACTGTTAGTAACAGTGGCAGAACCGTTGTTGGCACTGCACTCCATGACACGAGCATCACGTGCAGCATCTTCCATTCGACGAGCCATATCCAGTATCTTGGTAAGAGAACTGTCATCATCAACAAGTTCTAGAGCTCTTCGACGGAGACGTGCATGTTTCAATTATTTGCTGTTTGATTTCTTTGTCAACACCAGCAAACTCACAATGGGCAGCTAAACCCTGCAGACGTGTGTGGTATTGATCCACAGTTTCATTAGAGAGTTGTTTCGCTCTCCTGAAATGCATAATTTCCATTGTAGTACTTTGCCTTGGTTTGAAGTGTTCAGTTAATTTGGCTTTGGCAGTGTCATAATCTTTGGCATCACCAGTGTCTTTCAGTGTATCAAATATGTCACAAACTCTATCACCTGCATAATGAAGTAGGAAGGCACGCTTTCTTTCAGCACTTTTGATGTCTGAAACTATCAACAAATTTTCAAACCTTTTAAGCCATTTGGTCCACCTCTGTGACAGGTTTGTCTGGTCAGAGTCAGGATCAAATGCAGGAAACTGAGGTATATTTGCCATTTTTACTGTATAAATTTAAACTTATCACTTAAATGTTCCTCAGAATACTAAACACTTACTGCAATGTATATGTTAGTTAAGAATTCACAGTAATTACTTTAATTTTGCAAAGCACACAAGCATTTTAATGCAAAAGTTCACAACAGTGCACAACACAGCAGCAACTGATTTCTTACTTAGCCCTCTATACATGTGTTGTTCCTACTCACAGCAACACAGAAGTTGTCAGCAGTTGGTACAGCAGTTGGCAGCAGTTGGTACAGCAGTTGGCAGCAGTTGGTACAGCAGTTGTCAGCAGTTCACAGCATGAAGAATTTTGTAGCACGAAGCGTTGTTTCGTAACCAAAACATCAGATTTTGTACACTGCATCAAAGCGTCGTTTCGTACACAGCGTCGGCAGATTCCTCTATCACAGCTTCAGTCAGCACAGCTTGGGTAGCACACAGCATTGGTTAGCACACAGCATTGGTTAGCACACAACAATGCTTAGCACAAAGCATTGGTTAGCATACAGCTTCGGGTACAGTGTTTGCAGACAACACGACTTCTCTCCTCCTCCGGGTGTGAGACAGCATGCTTCTTCCTTGTGTTTTAAGTTGAACAAAAACCTGCGTTCCCAGTTCATCCTCGTCACCAATGTGGTGTTTGTGTATATCTGAGGAAGTCTTGGTTGTAGGGTTGATGTAAAGTCATTCCTTGGTTCCTGACTTTAATACTTATAAACGATTACATGACTAGTATCTCCCAAGCTGGTTGCGTCCTGTTTCTGTTTACCTTCTCTTCTCTCCCTGGCGTCTCAGACGCCACACATAGAAAACGGATGGTACCATTTTCTGTGAACATGACAGCTGAGACTCAACCTGACAGTATTCCTGGGTTCTTCCTAGAGAATCAGCTGCTCTACCGCAGGTACAGACCCAGTAAGCTGAGGGAGGATGACGATTAGGCAAACGTCGAACAACTAGTGATTCCCACCAGCCTACGGCCCGATATTCTACACCTGGCCTACGGTGCACATTCTCACTATGGCTTTAACAAAACCTACCACGGAATCAGACAAGACTGCTACTGGCCAGGTATGGTTAAAAACGTCAAAAAGTACGTACAGCAGTGTCATACATGTCAGATGGCACGTAAACCTAACATCTCTATCCCCAAGGCTCCATTGACTCCTATCCAGGTGCCTGCAGAACCTTTCCACAGACTCATCATAGACTGTGTTGGTTCTTTACCCCGGACCAGTTCTGGCAACGCCTATATACTAACTATCCTGTGTCCTACCACCAGATTCCCAATAGCAGTTAAAGTAAAGAACATTACGGCTGCTACGGTGGTGAAACAACTATTGAAGATCTTCACCCAGTACGGATTTCCAAGAGAGGTTCAAAGTGACTGTGGCACCAACTTCACCAGTGATCTCTTGAAGAAGACACTGGAAGAGTTCAACATCACACAGGTATTGCCCAGCCCCTATCATCCTGCTTCACAGGGTTCTCTTGAACGTAGTCATCAGACTATTAAAGCACTCCTAAAGAAATTTTGCAATGAGACCTCGAAGGATTGGGATAAACAGCTTGACCTCATTATGTGCATTTTCAGAAGTCTCCCCAATGAGTCTCTAGGAGTATCTCCTTATGAGATGCTCTACGGACGTAAGTGCCGTACTCCTCTCAAAGCTTTTAAAGACTCTCTACGTAATGCCACCTTCAGTGACCTTCAGAATGTGCCCCAGTTTCTTCAAAACTTAAAACACATTCTAGAGAGAGTAAGTAAATTTGCTAATGACAATCTATTGAAAGCTCAGGAGAGGATAAAGACTCATTTTGACCAAACAGCAAAATAAGGAAATTTAAACCAGGAGACTTCGTGTTGGCATATTTTCCTATCCCAGGTTCTCCATTGCAAAACAAGTTTTCAGGACCATACCGCATCAAGGAGTGCAGAAACAACCACAACTACGTTCTTGAGACTCCAGATTGGCGGCGGAAGACCCAGTTGTGCCACGTCAACCTCCTGAAGCAGTATCAAGGTACTCCCCCCACTGTGATGGTAACTTTCTCCACATTTAAAGGTCCATACCTCCACAGTGAGACCTTCCCTGCTTCTCCTCCCGAAAGCACTAACACTTAGTCAGTGCCTTCCAACTCGGAAATCCTAACTGATCTTCATACCTATTTACAGGACAGTAATAGTGCTCCTCTCATCAGAATCTTCAAGGAACATCAGAAGTTGTTCAGCGATGATCCACAGGAGTGTAATGTGCTTCAGCACGACATCCAACTACTCCCTGACACCCGGCCGATTCGTCAACCTTTCTACCGAATCAGCCCGAGCAAAAAGAAGTTACGCGTGCTGAAGTACAGTACCTCTGGATCATGGGCTGGCCACCCCTTGTGAGTCCCCTTGGGCCTCACCCTGCATCTTGGTGCCAAAACCACAAGGTAAAGTGAGGTTGTGTACCGATTATCGGAAAATGAATCTTGTGACTATCAAGGATGCGTACCCCTTACCTAGAATAGATGACATCCTTGACGCCATTGGTAATGCTCGGTATTTGTCCAAGCTAGACTTACTCAAAGGATATTACCAAGTATGTTTGACAGAGCGAGCTAAGGAAATATCTGCCTTCACCACTCCTTTGGCCTTTACAGATATGAACGCCTTCCCTTTGGACTATGTAATGCCCCGGCCACATTCCAGGGAGCTGTCAACCGCATCATCCATGGCTTAGATAACACCTACGCCTACTTGGATGATATCGTTGTGGCATCCAACACCTGGAACAAACATCTGCTCCAGCAGCAACGATTGTTCGCCAAGCTCCTGACAGCCGGCCTCACCATCAACTTGGGCAAGTCCACCTTTGCTAAAGGTAAAGTGCGTTATCTTGGTCATGTGATAGGGAGTGGCAGCCTAGCTCCGTTAAACAAACACACTCAAGCCATGTAGCATTACCCACAGCCTACCACCAGGAAGCGGCTCCTACGCTTCCTTGGTCTTGCCTCCTACTACCGTAGGTTTGTGAAGAATCTTAGTACGGTAGCGACACCATTGATCAATTTAACCAGCCCCAAGCAACGGTATCATTGGACAATAGTAAACCATTGCTATTGAACAACTTAAATCTCTGCTCTGTTCTAATCCTATTCTCGCCTCGCCAGATATCACGAAGCCTTTCATCCTCCATGTCGACGCCAGTGGTACCGGCATCGGGGGTGCCCAGATGCAACAACGAGGCGAGGAGGTTCTACATGTTAGCTACTACAGCTACAAGTTAAAACCACACCAGAAGAATTACAGCACTATCGAAAAGGAGCTACTCTCCATCGTCCTGAATTTACAGCACTTTGCATCATACCTACAAGGTGCTCGGTCTACCAGCATCTACTTGGACCACAATCTTGATCTTCTACATCAAGGGTTCTGACAACATCATAGCAGACGCCCTCTCCAGAGTCTATGAGGTAGAGGCAGCTCCACCAACCATTCTACCATCAGAAGAAGTAACTTGACCAGTAAGAGCAGGCTTCGGGGGAGAGTTGCAACGATAATCTCTTTCAAGAGAGATTGAGCCTGCTCTTCCCTACATAAAGTTACTTAAATATATACAAGAATAAGATGCTACCTTCAAGATACGTCTACCAGTAGCACAAAACGTTTTGACCAGGAGGCAAAACGTACCCCCTACTCCACACTCCCTCCACGCCGGCTCGTCCGTCGTCAACCAGCAAACAACCATTCCCAGCCTGCCTGCTTCTGATTGATGACCCGCCGACTGCACACCTGCACCTCTGCACCTCAGCGCCCTCACCCTGAGTCGATGTCTGAGCTTGATCCAGCCATTGAAGTCAGAATATCCTTGTGCTCTCAAGGTGTGAACAACCAAGTGATACACGTCCAGTTTATTGGTGGAGGTTCTCAGCTAGCGCCCATATTCTCAGCACCTTTATTGCATTTTTGTCTTTAAATTATTCCTAGAGTAAATTATCCCTATTCTTCATTTTTTATGTTATATTTTTTTGACTTGTTTGTTTGCACTGTACATAGCCAAGGGATTGTCTTTGTTATTAATTTACTTTCCAGTTAAAGTGTCATTGTTCATACTATGTGTTTTGCGTGTCTTCCCTTACTTTACCACGCCAAGCAGTCTCTTTTTTTTTTTGTAAATGTGACAGGCATTGACACCAGCCATTGGGAAGAGTGCCGAACATCTACACTCCTACATTTTCCCGTCACAATATATATATATATATATATATATATATATATATATATATATATATATATATATATATATATATATATATATATATATATATATATATATATATATATGTATATATATATATTTATATATATATATATATATATATATATATATATATATATATATATATATATATATATATATATACGGCCACCAGGTACTACTCTGGCCTACCACCATGGCCTACTCTGCCAAAGCACGGGAGGATGGCACTCGAGGCACAGTGAAGTTAACGACATCATCAAGAGGAGCCTCACCACAGCTGGATGCCCAGCCGAGAGAGAGCCTCGTTACCTAACGCCCCGTAACTCTGATGCTCTTATTGGTCGCCCGGATGGTATCACAGTGAACCCCTGGAAGAATGGCAAGCAGTTGGTATGGGACTACACGTGCGTATCAACCCTGGCTAACACCTACATTGACCTCAGTGTTGCACAACCAGGTGGCGCTGCCACCCACAGGGAAGCAGCCAAATCCCGTAAGTATAGAGAACTTGATCACCACTACAATTTTGTCCCCATTGCTTCTGAGACACTCGGCGCCTGGGGTAAAAGTGCTACCAGTTTTTTGAAGGAACTGGGTTCTAGGCTCATTGAAACAACAAGGGACCCTAGAGCTGCCAGCTTTCTTTTCCAGCGCCTCAGCGTGGCGATACAGAGGGAAATGCGCACTGCATCCAGGGTTCCTGCCCGCCATCTGAGGAGCTGGAGGAACTCGACAACCTATGATAACCATCTTTGTAACCTATATGTAACTCCTTTTTTGTAACACAGTTCAAATAAAGCAAATATATATGTGTACATACAAAAGAATGGGGGTGGTAGGAGAAGAAAATATTAGTGTTCAGTGAGAAACCACAAGGTCTCCTCTGAATACGTTTTATTTTCTTCTCCGAGGCTATGGGTCCCCACATTGGCACCAGAGGTGGTACCCTCACAACTTTTATATATATATATATATATATATATATATGTTGTACCTAGTAGCCAGAACATCGTACTCGGCCTGCTATACAAGGCCCGATTTGCCTAACAAGCCAAGTTTTCCTGAATTAATATATTTTCTCTAATTTTTTTCTTATGAAATGATAAAGCTACCCATTTCATTATGTATGAGGTCAATTTTTCTTTATTTGAGGTAAAATTAACGTAGATATATGACCGAACCTAACCAACCCTACCTAACGTAACCTAACCTATCATTATAGGTTAGGTTAGATAGACGAAAAGTTTGGTTAGGTTAGGTTAGGTAGGTTAGGTAGTAAAAAAATTAATTCATGAAAACTTGGCTTATTAGGCAAATCGGGCCTTGCACAGTAGGCTGAGAAGTGAGATCTGGCTACTAGGTACGACATTATATGTCGTACCTAGTAGCCAGAATGCACTTTTTGGACTACTATGCAAGGCCCGATTTGCCTAATAAGCCAAGTTTTCCTGAATTTCAATATTTTCTAATTTTTGTCATATGAAATGATAAAGCAATCCAATTCATATATATGACTCAATTTTTTTTAAATTTGGGTTACAACTAACGGAGATATAAAACCGAACCTAACCAACCCTACCTAACCTAACCTAACCTAACCTAAACTAACATAACTAAATCAATAATTTATGTTCTTAATATAATATAATAATAATATTTAAAATAAACCAACTGCAAACATTTTATTGAAAATAAAGAAAATCACTCTGCGTATTATGCAAATCGGGCCTTGCATAGTAGGCGAGAAGTGCGTTCTGGCTACTAGGTACGATATATATATATATATATATATATATATATATATATATATATATATATTATATATATATATATATAGAAACATCAAGAAATATGGGCCAATAGGCCTTCTGCAGTTCTATCTTTTATCCAACTTCTACAAATCTATACCCATTGTTTCGTGTTCTGTCTTTTGTTGAAAGTTTGTTTTCACCTCATCTAAAAACCATTGTAACATGCCACCTCACCCAAATGCAGGTATAAAAAAGAAAAGTTAAAGCTGTTTAAACTCTGTTCAGTTCAAGTTGTTGTAAATTAAAGTCTTTGAAAATGTAATAAGTTTTACGAAACGCGCTCTAGCGTCGCGTCAGACTAGAAATAAAAATGAATTTTGGAGAATTGATTTTTTTTTACCGTCATCAGTAAAAAGAAACATAAGGAAAATTGAGAAAATTCGTGTTAGAATTATTAATCTTACTTTATATATATATCTATATATATATATATATATATATATATATATATATATATATATATATATATATATATATATATAATATATATATAACTGAAAACTCACACCCCAGAAGTGACTCGAACCCATACTCCCAGGAGCAAAGCAACTGGTAACTACAGGGCGCCTTAATCCGCTTGACCATCACGACCGGACAAAAGGAAGTGATAGCCTGAGCTATATGAACCACTTCCCCGCCGGCACCTGGATGGTTATCTTGGGCATAGCATTTTATCAAATCACCTCATTTTTTGGGCAACACGTGAGGAACACAAATGCAAACAAGCCTGAATGGTCCCCAGGACTAGATACAACTGAAAACTCACACCCCAGAAGTGACTCGAACCCATACTCCCAGGAGCAAAGCAACTGGTAACTACAGGGCGCCTTAATCCGCTTGACCATCACGACCGGACAAAGGAAGTGATAGCCTGAGCTATATGAACCACTTCCCCGCCGGCACCTGGATGGTTATCTTGGGCATAGCATTTTATCAAATCACCCCCGCCGGCACCATCCAGGTGCCGGCGGGGAAGTGGTTCATATAGCTCAGGCTATCACTTCCTTTTGTCCGGTCGTGATGGTCAAGCGGATTAAGGCGCCTGTAGTTACCAGTTGCTTTGCTCTGGGAGTATGGGTTCGAGTCACTTCTGGGGTGTGAGTTTTCAGTTGTATCTAGTCCTGGGGACCATTCAGGCTTGTTGCATTTGTGTTCCTCACGTGTTGCCCCAAAAAATGAGGTGATTTGATAAAATGCTATGCCCAAGATAACCATCCAGGTGCCGGCGGGGAAGTGGTTCATATAGCTCAGGCTATCACTTCCTTTTGTCCGGTCGTGATGGTCAAGCGGATTAAGGCGCCCTGTAGTTACCAGTTGCTTTGCTCCTGGGAGTATGGGTTCGAGTCACTTCTGGGGTGTGAGTTTCAGTTGTATCTAGTCCTGGGGACCATTCAGGCTTGTTTGCATTGTGTTCCTCACGTGTTGCCCCAAAAAATGAGGTGATTTGATAAAATGCTATGCCCAAGATAACCATCCAGGTGCCGGCGGGGAAGTGGTTCATATAGCTCAGGCTATCACTCCTTTTGTCCGGTCGTGATGGTCAAGCGGATAAGGCGCCCTGTAGTTACCAGTTGCTTTGCTCCTGGAGTATGGGTTCGAGTCACTTTGGGGTGTGAGTTTTCAGTTGTATCTAGTCCTGGGGACCATTCAGGCTTGTTTGCATTTGTGTTCCTCACGTGTTGCCCCAAAAAATGAGGTGATTTGATAAAATGCTATGCCCAAGATAACCATCCAGGTGCCGGCGGGGAAGTGGTTCATATAGCTCAGGCTATCACTTCCTTTTGTCCGGTCGTGATGGTCAAGCGGATTAAGGCGCCCTGTATACCAGTTGCTTTGCTCCTGGGAGTATGGGTTCGAGTCACTTCTGGGGTGTGAGTTTTCAGTTGTATCTAGTCCTGGGGACCATTCAGGCTTGTTTGCATTTGTGTTCCTCACGTGTTGCCCCAAAAAATGAGGTGATTTGATAAATGCTATGCCAAGATAACCATCAGGTGCCGGCGG
>WNGS01074045.1:0-13440 GCA_020271785.1 Procambarus virginalis | reverse complement strand
TATATATATATATAAATATATATAAATATATAAATATATATAAATATATATATATATATAAATATATATAAATATATATATATATATAAATATATATAATATATATATATATATATATAAATATATATATATATATATATATATATATATATATATATATATATATATATATATATATATATATAAATATCACTAAGAACTCTTTGACCCGGCCAGGATTCGAACCCATGCCGTCCAGGATCACCCCTAAACGTACACAGTACCGTGACCACCGCACCAATGATCGTCTTATAAGGATTGGTCAGTCTTGGCGCTTATTAACTAAGCTCCCTGACTGACCAACCCCCGACGACACTCATGGATCCATTTGGGTACAGTTTTTCATCAAATTCTGGCGCATGCACGGGCCGCACTGAGTCTAATTTGTGTGAGAAAGCTGCATGAACGCGCAAGCCATATATCACTAAGAACTCTTTGACCCGGCCAGGATTCGAACCCATGCCGTCCAGGATCACCCCTAAACGTACACAGTACCGTGACCACCGCACCAATGATCGTCTAAATCCTGGGCGTTCGAATCCTGGCCGGGTCAAAGAGTTCTTAGTGATATATATATATATATATATATATATATATATATATATATATATATATATATATATATATATATATATATATATATATATATAGTATATATATATATATATAGTATATATATATATATATATAGTATATATATATAGTATATATATATATATAGTATATATATATAGTATATATATATATATATATATATATAGTATATATATATATATATATATATATATATATATATATATATATATATATATATATATATATATATATATAGTTACATATAGGGGTACAAAAATGATCATCATATATATATATATATATATATATATATATATATATATATATATATATATATATATATATATATATATATATATATATAAGGATTATATTATATATGAGAAGGATTAATACAGAAGAGGACTGTTTGAGGCTTCAAGAAGACCTAGACAAGCTGAAGGAATGGTCGAACAAATGGTTGTTAGAGTTTAACCCAACCAAGTGTAATGTAATAAAGATAGGTGTAGGGAGCAGGAGGCCAGATACAAGGTATCATCTGGGAGAGGAAATTCTTCAGGAGTCAGAGAAAGAAAAAGACTTGGGGGTTGATATCACGCCAGACTTGTCTCCTGCAGCACATATCAAGAGGATAACATCAGCGGCATATGCCAGGCTGGCCAACATACGAACGGCATTCAGAAACTTGTGTAAAGAATCATTCAGAACTTTGTATACCACATATGTCAGGCCAATCCTGGAGTATGCATGGAGTCCATATCTAGTCAAAGATAAGACTAAACTGGAAAAGGTTCAAAGGTTTGCCACCAGACTAGTACCCGAGCTGAGAGGTATGAGCTACGAGGAGAGACTACGGGAATTAAACCTCACTTCGCTGGCAGACAGAAGAGTTAGGGGGGGACATGATCACCACATTCAAGATTCTGAAGGGAATTGATAGGGTAGATAAAGACAGGCTATTTAACACAAGGGGCATACGCACAAGGGGACACAGGTGGAAACCGAGTGCCCAAATGAGCCACAGAGATATTAGAAAAAAATTTTTAGTGTCAGAGTGGTTGACAAATGGAATGCATTAGGAAGCGATGTGGTGGAGGCTGACTCCATACACAGTTTCAAGTGTAGATATGATAGAGCCCAATAGGCTCAGGAACCTGTACACCTGTTGATTGACGGTTGAGAGGCGGGACCAAAGAGCCAGAGCTCAACCCCCGCAAACACAACTAGCTGAGTACACACACACACAGACAGACAATAATTCCCTTGGAATGCTATCATTAATAATAGGTCACGAGTGATGGTGAGGAGTGGTAATATGGATGGAACACGTGATGGTGCAGTCAGAGGCCGGCCTTAAGTCATCAATGAGACAGTAGTGTAGCACTGAGAATTATTGCTTTC
The DNA here is from genome assembly GCA_020271785.1 of Procambarus virginalis. Taxonomy (NCBI): domain Eukaryota; kingdom Metazoa; phylum Arthropoda; class Malacostraca; order Decapoda; family Cambaridae; genus Procambarus; species Procambarus virginalis. The sequence goes on along the minus strand of WNGS01074045.1, from coordinate 11,424 downwards.
TTTCTCTTTGATTTACGTTAAGAAAAGATTTGAACATTAACACAAATGTCCCGAGTAAGAAAGGACAGCACCAGAGCAGCTTGTACTTTATGACTGATAAGTAGATAAGCGAGAGCAATCGCCAGGGCTCCAACAATTGGAATCCTAATCGACTAAGTCGTTGAGTTCCTCATATGTCAAGTGCAATATTAAGGGTAACTAACGGTTTCCAACACCAAATTTAATTTGATGAGTGCAGCTATGAATTGGGTTCGAATCCAGTACCAGGCCTTCATTACAGATCACAAGTAATTATCAAAAGAAGGCACCAAGCCGGGGAGGCTATGTAGCACCATCAAAGGTGCAGGATATAAGAGGGGTAAAAGCCCTAGTCATGTGGGTCAAGGTTCTACACAACTCAGGAAGAGGGACCCTCCATGTGGGCAAGGACGGAACGACACGAGGAAAAACATTGGTAACACGAACCGAGAGAGAACCTGGCAAGCGACAAAGCCGTGCATAAAGCAAAAGATGGTGAAAGGGAACATTGGCCCACAGGAAGGGTAATAGTCACAGTACGACACAAGCGAGAGTGAGGGTGTTGTAGGGACCAGGCAAGGTAGCGAATACTTTAAGACAGGATGCCAGTGTCTACATACAGGTTCTGAGTAGGAAACGAACGAAAAGCACCAGAGCTAAGACGGAGTCCAGTATGGTGAAGAGCATTAAGACGACGAAGGGTGGAGGGAGAGGCAGACGTGTAAGCAGGACAGCCATAATCTAATTTAGACAGCAGAAGAGCCTGCACCTATCAGCACCTCGGCGAAGTATTGGACAAAACTTTAAGTAAGTTAAGGGCCTTAGAGCATTCAGCTCGGAGGTAGGAGGTATGGGGTGACCAGGACAAGCAAGTGTCAAAGATTAACCCCAGAAGTTTAGCAGTATCCTTGTACAAAAGAGAATTACCATAAAGCGACAGAGGGGGAGGGGGTCGAAGGACGATCCACTTCCGAGTGAAGGTTCATAGCACAAGACTTAGCCAGAGAGAACTTGAAGCCATGATTAGTGGCCCACGACGACACGGCATCAATTGCAAGTTGAAGCCGCCGTTGAAGGAAAACCGAGTTATTACCTTGGCAGCAGAGAGTAAGATCGTCAACATAACTGTGCCAATGCTGGCATTCAACTGGGCATTTTTGTTGATCCGAACTGGGGTTTCCCGATATGCAGAACAACAAAGCTAAGTGAGCAGCTGCTTCCAGAGAAGGGGCTGCAACAACACTGGTACCAGTACAGGGTTAAAGGTGACAAACGGATCCACCGAATCAACAAGGTGCTTATGGAGAAATAATTCATCAGGATGAGTAGGGTCAATAGGAATACGATCAAAATACTTAGTCCACGTAGCAGTACCAAACAAAGCCTGAGAAGAAGAGGAGTGAGAAAAGGAAGAGAGAGAGAGAGAGAGAGAGAGAGAGAGAGAGAGAGGGAGGGGGGGGGGGGGGTAAAATGCGCAGTTGTGACAACCCGAGACGGAGCCATGCCAGGTGATGAGGTGGTCACCCCACTAGAAGCTTCGAGTTCACCCCCGTCACAGAGGTGGGAGGGGAGCAGAGTCAGTCAGTCGGGAGAGTCCGAGAAGGAGCATGGTCAGGACCAAATGGAGCAGGGGCTACAAAGCCCGACCTTCCAACATTGTCCTTTTCGGGGGGACCTGGTCGCCTACACCACGAGTCTGAGAAGGTAAAAGAGGGTTTGAAAAAGCATAAGAACGAACGGAAAAAAATAATCCACGAATAAGCCCTAGTACCCACCATGGAGCTATAATTAGATAACAGGACACCTGACAACACAGAGGCCCCACCCCCAGGGGTGCATTGTGGATATACACCCTGCAATCGGCACCTAAGGAGCCGTCAGTCCGTCGAGATTGGGCTCTGCAACGAAGGCAAAGTTTGACAATAAGAGCGCCCCCTCGCTCGACAACTTTGGGTACCACAGTTCAATGGGTGCGCGCGTGCCTCCCCAAACACCCGGCATCAAAACAGAAGAAGACATCAGAAAGAACAGTAGAGAACGGCAGGAAGGGCACAATTTGAAAGGAGAAGAGATGGGCAGGAAACACGAGGAAAAGGAAAATTACCAGCAAAACTGGAGAGGACAGGAGCAGGAGCATAAGGCTTCGAAAGGAGAGAGGACAAGCCGTCCCAAAGAGCATCACACACTCCGGCTGCTGCCCACTAACCCCCCCCCCCTCACGACGGCAACGGGCTGGAAAGGGAGGGGGCGATGCAAGGCAAGTGACACTAAAGGTAAAGGGTTCGTCAAGGGGCGTATGAAGACAAATGACCTGGAGGGAATAGGAAAAACAAAGCAAATGATCATCCTAAGAATCAGAACATTCTCCAAGGAGGTGCATTCTACTGAATTTTAAGTGGGGCAGCTCCATTAGGTCAACAGGGGGGGGGGAGGTGTTGATCCATTACTTGCCCACAAGTTAGGTACGTGCGAGCAGTGCACATCCTAGCAAGAGCCGTTTCCCACCATATATTATGGTGGTAGGAGGAAGACCAAGGGGGGGGGGGAAGATCACTTAAGAGTACACACTGTTACCTGTAATGTCTACTCAACGGCACTGCCAATGGTCACGGATCATAGAATGATTGACTGGGTAGAAACCTGGATAAGGAAGCCCCCTTCTGGGAAATGTTGTAATTGTGATGGCCTTAGTATCAGTGTCTGCAGATTCATTTGAAATAATTCCATTTTTGTTGGGAACCTGGCAAAATTCGACTGTCTTAAATTAGCAAGATATAAGAAGCGGCCAGTATTGGACTTTCACTGTTCCAGAGCCATAGGAGCACTACATGCGTCAATCACATTAGTAAAGAATCGTTGATAATGCAGCAGGTGGCAAAGAGCGTGAAAAATTGCGTAATGTTACGATGCGAAGATGCCAGTCTCCATGGCAGACAGCACTTATTGGCTTGGTCAGGAAAAACAGCGTAGCGAACGTCGTCGGCAGACTGAGACGCATTTATGAAGAGAGCAATGAAGCATTCAATGAAAAGATGTTTCTTAAAGAGTAGGAAGGGAAAAGCATTCACCATGTGGGTGAATGCAAACTTTCAGAAGTGGGACCATCCGAGGTAGCAGTAACGATCACAATAGCAATCTTCAAGCTCTGGGGGAGGATAAGCATAGGGCACCAGAGCCGAGGCATAACCCAGTATGATGCACAACATCAACAAAGGTAATCGCAGAAAAGGCAGAATGAATGTAGACCAAATCCAATAAGATATCAGTCATGCTGAGTCAATTATGAAAGTCATATTGAGAGGGGGGGGGAAGGAATGCGATAGTGTTCTAGGAACCAGATAAGACGTACATTAACAAAGTTTTATCAAGTTTGCAGACAACTTGTCAGGGCAATATGGCGAACACATTTAGGGCAAGTCCCCTGAGTTTGGGAATGGGATGAAGAACTGCTTCGAGTCAGTCTTCAGGGGCTCAAGTCTCCCAGTAACTGCTATTGATATGCAGCAAATACTGCAAAGAATACAGAGGGAGACGACTCGCCATCTTGTAAATGCTGCCAGTCTGCCACTATAGATTTGTAGAGGAACTTGCAGACTGATGTTCAGAAAGTGAGAGTCGATCACTATTAGAGAGCTGGAGGCGAATGTTTAAGTCCATAAGAGTGAGAATGAGTAAAGGGATCATAAAGGTAATTAAGAGGAAGACGAGAACCAGAACTAATGACTGAGAAGTGCGAACCCAGCTCGTTTGCGACCAACACCGAGTCCTCAACAGTGGAGCCACGAAGGTGAAGGACGGACAATGTCTAGAACAAATCTACCCATAATTTAATGGATTTTCTTCTAGGCTTGGAGAGAGGTGTCAACAGATATGGTCGAGACATAGGACTTTCACCTCTCACGTTCAGCTGCGCAGACTATTGTCTCAGGCAGGGAATAAGAACAAGAGCAGGTGAAACAAAGATGGTTGAGAGGAGGGTGGTTATCGTCGTGGCTCCAGATGATAGCATGAGGAGGGACAAAAGATGGAGGGGAGGACTATGGAGGAACATAACCAAGAGTATGAGGAGGGGTTCATAATGAAGATGGAAGAGTAAGGACTCGCAGAAACGAGACAAATACATCGGATAGGGAAGAAATTATGGAAACACAGGCTGGAAATACTAGAGGAATTTCCCTAACATCAGATCACAGAAGGAGAAGAAGCGGAGATGGTGGTGTCGTTGTGGCTAAGCTTAGAAACTGGTGTGGAGCGGAGGAAGCAAAGAAGTGTGAGAAGATGAGTAATGCAGTAAAGGAGGAAGGACGTCGAACCTCGGGAAAACATTCGACCTCAACGTTTCAAGTTGAGGAAGGCTTGTTGACATTTAAAAAGCATGCATCAGCGAGAAAATAATGAACATGAAAAGGAAAATCTGATTTACAATGGTCGGGATCACCACACAAGGGAAGGAACACCATGCTACTGCACTTCGAGGTTCCACGCTCACATTTCCAGCACCTGTTACAAGTGTGTAGAGAGGGGGATGAACTCAACTGAACCGGACACCAGCGAGAATTAAAGGTGAGAGGTTGTGACTATCAAAAGTGATCTTAATAACTAAGGAGATGGCTGCAGGAGGGCCGAATACAACGAATGTCAACCTGGTGGATAGGATAACAGAGCTTAGACGATGTATTTAATATTATGGCAGTTTTGGTTTCCTATTTCCCCATCGCAGCATCGATCAAGAGGATGAAAATACTGGTATTTAATTGGAATTTTTGGAGACTAACTGGGGTATCTTCAATTACAGACATGGCAGTATTCCTACTTAAAAAAGGCCTAAGTGAGACGTGTTCTAGTTTGGAAGGATTAAGGGCAACAGGTGTAGTATGTGGAAACACGATGGACAAGGTCATTGTGACGTCATCAATATTTAGTTCATGTATGTGGATGGGACAAACACCTATCAATGTAACAGGCAGTGTGTATATGAGGGAAATGGGTGCGAGTGTTCACAATTATCGCGAATATAATGGTTGCTTACAGCCCCATTAGGTGTTAGGTGTAGTACAGGCCCGCCAGGGTAAGAGAGGTTGAGGGTTTTCAGCCCCCAGTGAAGGAGAGGGTGAGGGGGTGTACCATAGCCCGTCCGAGTAAGTGAGGAAGTGATAGGGATGTTCGAGCATCCCCCAGTAAGCGAGGGGGGGTGTTACAAGCCCCCATACAAGGAGAGTGGGTAAGAGTGTTACAGCACCCCAGTAATGAGAAGTAGAAGCTGGTGGGGTTACCGCCCCAGTAGCAGGAAGTGGATGGTGTTACAGCCCCCCAGTAAGGAGAGGAGAGGGTGATACAGCCCCCAGAAAGAAGAGGGGAGGGTGTTAGCCGCCCCCCAGTAGATGAGAGGGGATGGTGTTACGCCCCAAGTAAGGAAGGTGGGTGTTAGTCTAAGCCCCCATAATCGAGATGGAGGGAAGGGTTTACAGCCCCAGTAAAGGTGAGAGGGGGAGGGTTTTATAAGCCCCAGTAAAGGAGATGGGAGGGTGATAGCAGTCCCCAGTAAGGAGAGGGGGAGGGTAAAAAAAGAGGGGGGAAAAAAAAGAGAGGGGAGGGTGTTACAGCCCACAGTAAGATGAGGGGAGGGTGATACATCCCCCAGTAAGGAGACGGGAGGGTGTTACAGCCCACAGTAAGATGAGGGGAGGGTGATACATCCCCCAGTAAGGAGAGGTGACTGGGGGTGATACAGCCCCATTAAGATGAGGTGAGGTGGTTACAGCCCCAGATGAAGAGGTGATGGTGTGTACAGCCCCCAGTAAGAAGACGGGAGTGTGTTACAGCCCCCAGTAAGGAGAGGGGAGGGTGTTACAGCCCCCAGTAAGAGGGGGGAGGTGGTGGTTGACAGCCCCCAGTAGAGAGGATGAGGGGAGGTTGTTACAGCCCCCAGTAAGAGGACGGGAGGGTGTTACAGCCCCCCGTCAAGGAGGAGGGGAGGGAATGTTACGCCCGGCCAGATAAAGGAGAACGGGAGAGGGTGTTTCAGCCCCAGTAGAGCCGGGAGGGTGTTAGCAAACCCCAGTAAGAAGCCTGAGGTGGTGTTACACGCCCCAGTGTCAGGAGCGGGGAGGAGATGAGCAGGCCCCAGTAGAAGGCAGACACCGAGGATATTAAGCGCCCGGCCAGAAGAAGAGGTAGGGTGTTACAGCACCCCGCGAGTAAAACTGCTGAAGGGTACGTATAGCTAACACACAGCGCCCCCTTATAGCGGGGAATGAAAGTCTTCCATCAGGGGGGTAGTTACAGCCCCCTAGTAATAAGAGGGTCAAGGAGGGGTTTTAACTATGTCGAGGGTCTCCTTAACGTAAATGTATGAAGTAGGGTGAATGGGTTACGCCCGCCATAAGGAGAGGGGAGTGTGTTACAGCCCCCAGTAAGAAGAAGGGAGGGTGTTACAGCCCCCAATAAGGAGAGGGGAAAATGAGGTGTGTGTACCGGGGCCGACAGGCCCCGCATTAAAGGAAGAGGGGGAGGGTTGAAATACAAGCCCCCAATAAAGGAGAGTGGAGGTGGTGACACATAGAAGCAACACGCCCGACCCATTAATATGCAAAAGGGAGGGTGTTAAAGGGGTATGGGCCCAGCCACCCAAAGTAAGAAAGAGGGGAGGTTTACAGCCCCTTAATGCTTCTGGTGACGGGGGTTACGAGCCCCAGAAAAGTAAAAGGGGTGGAGGAGGGGGATGGTTAGTTGACAAGCCACCAGTATAAGAAGACGGTAGGGGGTGTTTACAAGGAACACAACAGGAAACAAGACAAAACAGTAAGGAGAGGGAGGGATATTTACGACCGCCAACAGTAAGGCTGGGGAGGTTGGTGTTACATCCCCCAGGTAAGGAGAGGTTAGGTGTTACAGCCCAGCGACAATAAGAAAAGATGGGTGTTTACAAGCACAACCTCAGTAAGGTGAAGGGGCGGTTTACAGCCCCATAAGGAAGGGGAGGGTGTTACAAGCCCCCCAGTAAGATGCTGGGAGGGTGTTTACAGGGTCCCCCCAGGGTAAATTGACAGGGAGGGTGGTACAGCCCCCCAGTAAGAAGAGGGAGGGTGTTACAGACCCCAGTAAGATGAGGGGAGGGTGTTACAGGCCCCAGTAAGGAGAGTGTTACAGCCCCCAAAGCTGAGAGGGGAGGTGTATAACAGCAGCCCAGTAAGGAGAGGGGAGGGTTTTACAGCCCCCAGTAAGAAGAAGGGAGGGTGTTACAGCCCCCCAGTAAGGAGAGGGGAGGGTGTATACAGCCCCAATAGGAAGAGGTGAGAGGGTTTACAGGGCCCCCAGTCAAGGTCCAAGGGAGTGGGTTACAGCCGCTCCAGTAGAGAGGGGAGGGTTTTACACACAGGGCCCCCAGTAATGGAGAGTGAGGGTATACAGCCCCATTACGAATAGGAGTGTGTTACCAAGCCCCCAGGTAAGGAGAGTGTATGGTGTACAGCCCCCAGTAAGAGAAGGGGAGGGTGTTACAGCCCGCCAGTAAGGATAGGTGATGTGTATTACAGCCCCCAGTAAGAGGAGGGGAGGGTGTTCCAGCCCCCAGTAAGAAGAGGCGAGGATATTACAGCCCCCAGTAAGAAGAAGGGAGGGTGTTACAGCCCCCAATAAGGAGAGGGGAGGGTGTTACAGACCCCAGTAAGGAGAGGGGAGGGTGTTACAGCCCCCCGTAAGGAGAGGGGAGGGTGTTGACAGCCCCCAGTAAGCAGAAGCAGTATATGTAGAAGTCCCCAGTAAGGATGATGGAGGTCTTTACAAAGGGCCCCACAGTAAGGGAGGGGAGGGTTTTACAAGCGCCCTTAAGCAGAGGCGAGATATAAAGCCCCCAGTAAGGAGAGGTGGAGGGTGTTACAGCCCCATAAGGAGAGAGATGGTGTTACAGCCCACAGTAAGGAGAGGGGAGGGTTTTACAGCCCCCAGTAAGAAGATGGGAGGGTGTTACAGCCCCCATTAAGAAGAGGGGAGGGTGTTAAAGCCACCCAGTAATAAGAGGGGAGGGTGTTACAGCCCCCAGTAAGAGGGGAGGTGTTACAAGCCCCCGTAAGAAGATGATAGGGTGTTACAGCCCCATAAGGAGAACAGGGAGGGTGTTACAGACCCCAGTAAATAAATGTGAGGTGTTGCAGCCCCCAGTAAAGAAGAGGGGAGGAGGTGTTTTCACGCCCCCCAGTAATAGAGGGGACAGGTGTTAAGTGCCCCCAGTAAGAAGGAGGGAGTATGTGTTACAGCCCCCCAGTAAGATTATGGAGGGTGTTACAGCCCCCAGTAAGAAGCGGGGAGGGTGTATTACAGCCCCAAGTAAGAAGAGGGGAGGGTGATACATCCCCCAGTAAGGAGACGGGAGGGTGTTACCATTGCGAAAGCCGCCAGTAAGATGAGGGGAGGGTGTTACAGCCGGAACCCCGTAAGGAGAGGGGAGGGTGTTTCAGCCTGGGCTCAACAAGTAAGGAAGGGGGAGGAGTGTTACGAGAAAGGGTGCACCCATAAGGATAGTAGCAAATGGTGTTAACAGCCCCCCATAAGATGAGGTGGGAGGGTGCGTACACATCCCCCAGACAGTAGACGGGGAGGGTGTATGTCCAAGTGCCAACAGACATAAAGGAGGGGAGGGTGTGACAGCCCCCAGTAAGAAGAGTGGAGGTGTTACATGCCCCCAGTAATGAGAGGGTAGAGTTTGTTACATGCCCCAGTAAGCGAGAGTGGAGGTGTCCGCCCCCCGTATACGAGGGAGGTTGGGTACAGGACACCCACGCCCCCCATAAGATGAGTGAGGTGGATTAACGCCCCCAGTAGGATAAGGTTGAGTTGTTACAGCCCCCGTAAGGTAGAGGGGAGAGGTGAATACTACAGCCCCCAGTAAGGATAGAGGAGGTGTTCCACAAGGCCACCCGTAAGGAGAGGGGATGTGGTGTTACAGCCCCCAGGAAGGAGAGGGGAGGGTGGATACTCCCCCAGTAGGCGAGACTGGAGGTGTTACAGCCCCAGTAAGCGGTAAAAGGGGAATGGTGCTACAGCCCCCAGTAAGAAGATGGGAGGGTGTTACAGCCCCCCGTAAGGAGAGGGGAGTGACATGTCATACAGCACCCCCATAGAAATGAGGGGAGGTTATACATCCCCCATTAAAGGAGACGGGAGGGTGTTGCAGCCCCCAGTAAGGTGAGGGGAGGGTGTTACAGCCCACAGTAAGGAGGGGGAGGGTGGTTACAGCCACCCAGTACAGATGAGGGAGAGAATGGATAAGATACAATCCCCCATATAAGGAGACGGGAGGGTGTTACAGCCCCCCAGTAAGATGAGGGGAGGGAGTTACAGCCCCCAGTAAGAAGAAGGGAGGGTGTTACAGCCCCCAATAAGGAGAGGGGACAAGGCATGTCAACAGCACACGTAAGGAGAGGGGATGGTGTTACAGCCCCCAGTAAGAGAGGGGATGGTGTTACAGCCCCCAGTAAAGAGAGGGGAGGGTGTTACAGCCCCAGTAAGTGAGAGGGCGGAGGGTGTGAGACGCCAGGATAATGGGAACACGGGAGGATGGTCTCACAGGAGGGGGGGGGTACGAGCAGGGCCGCAGCATGTAGAGGAAAACGGGTCAAGGATTGGTTACGAGGGGGAGCCCCGAGTAAGGTGTGAGGGGGGAGGGTGTGTGATCAGTTCCAGCCCTCCAGGTAGAGAGTAAGGACGGGGAGTTTGTGAGCGGGCACCCAGTAAGACAATACACGTTAGTGGTTGTTGCGCGAGAAAAGGGAGGGAGTCCCGCGGCATGTAAGGATATGTGAGGGGTGAGTGTACAATCCCGCAATAATGTAAGATGGGATGGGGCGTGTACAGCCCCCCTGGTAAGAAGACGGAGGTGGTGTGTACAGTCCCCCAGTAATGGAGGAGTTCTGGGATTGTGTTTCAGCCCCGCGCAAAGAATACTGAAGGTGGGGTTTACACATCCCAGTGGGTAATTAGGGTGGGGGGTGGAGGGTGATAAAGCCCCCCTCGGTAGCGGGAGATGGGAGGGGTGGGTGTACAGTCCCCAGGTTGGTAAAGGATCGAGGGGGATGGGTGTGTGGCCGTCACCCCCATTAAATGAGGAGGAGGGTGATACTCCCCCAGTAAGGAGCAGGTGGGTGTTTACAGCCCCCATAAGACATGGGGGAGGCACATGTTACAGCGCCCCAGTAGGAGAGGTAGTGCGTTACAGCCCCACATGTAAGGAGAGGGGAGTGTGTTACAGCCCCCAGTAAGGTGAGGGGAGGGTGTTACAGCCCCCACTAAGGAGACAGGGAGGGAGGCGTGTGCTGGCTGAGTGCAGTAAGGTGTATCGTCTGCGTGGTGCTGTCGCGGTTATTAACACGAGGGTCGATACTGCACTGGAACTAATGCTGTGTGTCGACCAAGGAGGGGCATACAGAGCAAAGACTGTGTGTCGCCTTCAGGCACGTGTCATGAGGGGATACACGTCCAGGGGGACACACACACCAACCTACTGTCACTCGCCGATGACCTCTGGAAAGGGAACGCACTTCGGCAGAGTGGCCACAGTGTGACACTGACCAGTATCATAGGGGGCTGGTTGTTCTTGTTCATGTCATATGCATGGTGGGGTGTTTCGTTGGACACAAATGGGGCCCGCAAGAAAATGGTCATTTGTGGGGGAGGAACCACAATCAACCCATAGCTCCAATGGAGGGCCGTGGTCGGAGAGCGTGGCCCGGGCTGCTCGGTGGTGTGACGCCAAGCGCCCCAGACTGCCAACCATGCAAGGTAACACTCAAGCAACAACTCAAGTATGGCCCCGAGGGTTCACTCGTAGACCCACCCCTCACTACACGAAGTTGACAGGGCATGGTAGTTTAAAAACTCACAAAGGTGACCCACAGATATGAATGTCAGTCCTGTGCGAAACATCTACCGTAAAAAAATTAAGCCTTGATCGGTTGTGTTAGATCCATTACTGATATTAAAATTCTGCAAGAATATGTTAAGGCTGGGGGTTTGGGGGGGTAAATGTTGACGTGTGCGAGTCGAACCGGACGTCAAACAGGCGCACACAAAGTGATTGTGCCCAGTAACCCCCAGTTAGCTGGCTAAGGGTGGTATATAATCAAATAAAAAAAATATACAATTCATTATCACTTACGGGACCTGTACACTTTACTGAGGGATGTAACACCCCTACTCCGGGGGCGGCTGGGTGAGTGGCGCAAATTTTTAAGAGAAATGCCTTGGGGTACAGGTTTTTAAGGGCAAGACAAGTGCCTAGAGCCAATTCATGAAACAGATGTCTAGCAAATGCAGTTAAAAATATGAAGTTATAATATAAGGTGACAAAAGGAGATGAACAAAGCTTCTCTGAGTACACGCCGTGGAAATGGACGACACGGAAAGGACAGC
>WNGS01074037.1:0-17275 GCA_020271785.1 Procambarus virginalis | reverse complement strand
AGGTTAGTGTGTGTGTGTGTGTGTGTGTGTGTGAGTGTGTGTGTGTGTGTGTGTGTGTGTGAGTGTGTGTGTGAGTGTGTGTGTGTGTGAGTGTGTGTGTGAGTGTGTGTGTGAGTGTGTGTGTGTGTGAGTGTGTGTGTGTGTGTGTGTGTGTGTGTGTGTGTGTGTACTCACCTAGTTGTACTCACCTAGTTGTGCTTGCGGGGGTTGAGCTCTGGCTCTTTGGTCCCGCCTCTCAACCGTCAATCAACAGGTGTACAGTTTCCTGAGCCTAATGGGCTCTATCATATCTACACTTGAAACTGTGTATGGAGTCAGCCTCCACCACATCGCTTCCTAATGCATTCCATTTGTCAACCACTCTGACACTAAAAAAGTTCTTTCTAATATCTCTGTGGCTCATTTGGGCACTCAGTTTCCACCTGTGTCCCCTAGTGCGTGTGCCCCTTGTGTTAAACAGCCTGTCTTTATCAACCCTGTCGATTCCCCTGAGAATCTTGAATGTGGTGATCATGTCCCCCCTAACTCTTCTGTCTTCCAACGAAGTGAGGTTTAATTCCTGCAGTCGCTCCTCGTAGCTCATACCTCTCAGCTCGGGTACTAGTCTGGTGGCAAACCTTTGAACCTTTTCCAGTTTAGTCTTATGCTTGACTAGATAGGGACTCCATGCTGGAGCCGCATACTCCAGGATTGGTCTGACATATGTGGTATATAATGTTCTGAAAGATTCCTTACACAAGTTTCTAAAGGCCGTTCTTATGTTAGCCAACCTGGCATATGCTGCTGATGTTATCCTCTTGATATGAGCTTCAGGGGACAGGTCTGGCGTGATATCAACCCCCAGGTCTTTCTCTCTCTCTGACTCTTGAAGTATTTCATCTCCCAAATGATACCTTGTATCTGGTCTCCTGCTTCCTACCCCTATCTTCATTACATTACATTTGCTTGGGTTAAACTCTAACAGCCATTTGTTCGACCATTCCTGCAGCTTGTCCAGGTCTTCTTGAAGTCTCAAGCTGTCCTCCTCTGTCTTAATCCTTCTCATAATTTTGGCGTCGTCAGCAAACATTGAGAGGAATGAGTCTATACCCTCTGGGAGATCATTTACGTATATCAGAAACAGGATAGGTCCAAGTACAGAGCCCTGTGGGACTCCACTGGTGACTTCACGCCAGTCTGAGGTCTCACCCCTCACTGTAACTCTCTGTTTCCTATTGCTTAGGTACTCCCTTATCCACTGGAGCGCCCTACCTGTTACTCCTGCCTGTTTCTCCAGCTTATGCATCAACCTTTTATGGGGTACTGTGTCAAAGGCTTTCCGACAGTCCAAAAAAATGCAGTCCGCCCACCCTTCTCTTTCTTGCTTAATTCTTGTCACCTGATCGTAGAATTCTATCAAGCCTGTAAGGCAAGATTTTCCCTCCCTGAACCCATGTTGATGGGTTGTCACGAAGTCTCTTCTCTCCTCTGTGAAGTCTCTTTGTGTGTGTGTGTGTGTGTGTGTGTGTGTGTGTGTGTGTGTGTGAGTGTGTGTGTGTGTGTGTGTGTGTGTGTGTGTGTGTGTGTGTGTGTGTGTGTGTGTGTGAGTGTGTGTGTGGGAGAAAGTGTGTTGGAGAGAGAGAGAGGAGTGTGGGGTGAGTGAGTGAGTGAGTGAGTGAGGGGGGGTGGGGGGGGGTTGGGAAACAAATAAAAATCACCACAATCCCATCACTTTGAACTATTAATAAAACAAAGAGACTCTCAAAATACATATATATATATATATTTCCCCAGCACACACCACCATCCCATATATACATATATTCAAACGTTTCAAAACCTTTTACACTATAAATCTGACCAAACAAAAACAAAACGTGAAATCCCAACAAACACTTTCGTTGTATTAATGGAATTTGTAACAAAGAGAGCTGTGAATTGTAACAGTGGGGTTTCAGATAACATACAGCTAGATGGGCTGTACCCGGCTGTACCCGGGTCTATCTCCCTCCTTCATCTCAAGCCCTACGCTCTCACTTGAGAACTAACCATGTGGGTTCGAAATGCTGTGTAAATTTATAACAAGTGTAATACAGTCTATAATTAATTATTTATTTTTCTTCAACTAGAACAAAAATGACGTTTGGTGAAATCCTCTTCCAATTAAACCAATATATATATATATATATATTGTCGGGGTTTCACGGTGTTCTCGTAAGAGAAGGGTTAAAGCAACAGTAGACCGGATCTCCTTTCCAGGTGGTTGCTCCAACCATAACCCTTACTCACCGTCGTTCGGCGGGTCTTCCCTCAATCCCTTAGGCTCCACTGCTGGCCTCGGAGAGTATCCCAGTCGATCTCACAACCGGCCTTTAGATTATGAGATGAGTGGGTGCACAGATCGTTCCCTCAATCTGTGGCCCTCCCGACACCGAACTCTTACATAGCCTTCAAGGTCGCCAACTGGTTTTGTTTTTGGTGTCCAGTAACACTGCAGTGGTCAGGTGTAATTGTGGCAAGAGCCAAATCAAGTAATATAGTATCAGGCAGGTCACTCTACTTTATATCATAACACGGTCACAAGATAAAATGGAGGGGATGATATCAAACACCAAAGAGTTTTGGTATTTTACTTAAAAAAACAACGAGAAATATATATGCATCAATGTATCAGAATTAATATATGACGATTGCTCCGTTCATAGCATAATATTCTAGAGCGCACCATATGGCAACATCGGCACGTGTCACCTGTCAGAAATGCCAGCTGACCGGGCCCTCGCGATCGTGGGAAAGACTAGTACTTGTTTTCTAATTGTCACGATCACCGTTTATTTAACTTTTTCCAAAACACTATTCAACGTTCACATGGCTTACTTATGATTTCACTGGCCTCACGATCAACATCTATATTCACAATACTCTCACAGTGACTTTTCACTGTACCAAAAAATTACTCTATTCTTAATAATATTTACTGTGAATGCACTCACTTGATCACTGAACTTTTCTTTATATTTATACTTCCTCTCACAGAGATATCACTGGCAATCACTTCGCGTATATGATATTATTCAGCACACAATCATGTCATATATAACTCATTAATCAACTTCAGGCATATATATATCAATAGATCATAGAGATCAACACACAGGCATTTATATCGATAGATTATAGAGTTCAACACACAGGCATTTATATTGATAGATTATAGAGATCAATCCACAGGCATTTATATCAATAGATTATAGAAATCAATACACCCATATCTGGTTCACTACCAATATATATAATAATAATAATCACAGATCAATAATAATAGTCACAGTAAATTCTCTGATGAATCTCGGTGCTTGCACACACCCACACATAGATATATATGTAAATTGATACTGTGAGCGCTCTGGGTAGCCTCACCACATACTGTGCTCTCTGTGACTTAAACTCAAGTGAGACTTGCTCACGACATACAAAATATACTGACAAGAATATATATAGCTAACTAAAGGGGAAATGGGAGGGAACTGTAAACACCTACTTCACCTATCCTAGGATGACAGTTGGGTTGTAGCTCCTGGTCCAGGCTCTCGCCTCGTTCATCCAGAAACACAAGCCCACACCTTAGGATGTCGCGTCTCGCCGCTTCTGTACACAGCAGGTCCGTGCTTCTTTCCCTACAGTACGTCGCTGGGTTGAAGTCGGTCTCCTGGCCGTCAACTTTCCTCCCAACTACGGCAGCCAGCCTACGTCTCGGCTGTCGTCGTACGTTTCCCAATTAGTCCTTGTCACTGTACTCCCAGAGGAACTGCCTCTCACCACTACGAAGTCACTGAAGTTATCAGTCGTCCCGGACGACACACGCACAGCACCCGACTTCAGAGCACTTGAAGCTCACAACACTGTCAATTCCCTCGTCGTCTAGATATATCGCTAGGTATTTGGGAAGACTTCTCGACGTGCTTGCATCCACTGTTGACTCGTAGGGTTCCACGAAGGTGGGGTTACTGTCAAACTTGACAGGATCGTCGATCACACGTTCAACCTGGTTGACAAGGCTGTCAACCTGGTTCCCTCACGGTGGGTGGCCCGGCCACTAAGCTGCCTCTTATACTGGTGAACTGCCAACGACGATTCACATCGATGCCCGGCCCACTTCTTGCAACGCACCTGTCCCCTGAGCACTTGTTGCTCAATATTTTGTCAATTCCTTATCTGAGCCACTTTTGGGTTACAGGAAGACCTCACAGAGTGCGTGCCAACAACTGGAGACGCTTAAATCCACCGGAGTTCGGTAAATCCGTCACTCTGACAGGATGACCGATCGTGCGTCCTACCTCTCGGACGTGTCGTGAAAGACTGATCTCGCCTGGCGCCAACACGGGCGGACCCCCTATGCCTATGTGACGTCACTTTTCCCAAAGTTGGTTTCATTGGCTCCCAGTGCCATGTCGCTGACGGTGACCAATCTGGCGCCACTGACGTCACACAGTTTTGGCGGGAGATCAGACTTGCCAGCGCCATATTGGCTCCCTAAAGGGCCTATCCCACAGGACAAAATGTTCATATTTCACAAATTTCTCGGCTCTTCGAGAATACTGTTCTCTCCCACACATGTTCAATTGTTGCCTGCAATGTAGAGAACGCTCGGGAATAGTGGACATGACTCTACAGCAGGCGTGGGAGAATTAGAAGGGGGGGAACACCGTCACAATATATATATATATATATATATATTATATATATATATATATATATATATATATATATATTATATATATATATATATATACATATATTATATATATATATATATATATATATATATATATGACATATACATATATATAATATATATATATATATATATATATATATATATATATTAATATATATATATATATATTATATATATATATATTATATATATATATATATATAATATATATATATATATATTATTAAATATGACCGAAAAAGTAAGATTAATAATTCTAACACGAATTTTCTCGATCTTCCTTATGTTTCTTTTCACTGTTGAAGGTAAATGAAAAATCAATTCTCCAAATTCATTTTTATTCTAGTCTGACGCGACACTTGAGCGCGTTTTCGTAAAACTTATTACATTTTCAAAGACTTTAGTTTACACACACACAACAACTATACTGAATAGAGCTAAAACATCTTCGATTTTATATACCTGCATTTGGGTGAGGTGACACGTTACAATAGTATTTGAATGAGGTGAAAACAGATTTTCAACATCCCAAATCCAAATCCCATCCCAAATCCTTATCCTGATCCCTTCCCAGTGCTATATAGTCGTAATGGCTTGGCGCTTTCCCCCTGAGAGTTTCGTCCCCTCTCCTTCCAAAGGCTTGCTTCAGCCTGATTTTTCGAAGCGTGAATTTATTGAGGCACTTTACTCTCAGGTAAATAATGGGGAAGTTTACACGCCTCCAAGAATATTTAATACCACTGATTTATTGCTTTAATGATGGTGGTTAGGAGAGGAGGAGGAGGTGGTTGGGACCCTCTTCAAACCTCTTTAATCCCCCCCCCTTAACCCCACCCCCCTCAACCCACCCCCCTTAACCCCACCCTCAACCCCCCCCCCCCAAAATGAAGCACATATACCAGAAGCTTTGGCGAAGTCTAAATCAACCTCATCACTGAAGCCTCTATTTGATAGACATTAAAAAGTATATTGAAATTCTCCAAAAAATTAATTCACCGCTACTTGCAAAATCAAGTCAGCAAATACTGCCATGTATATCAACGGAAAATCTTTGATTAAATTGCAGAAGCAATTATAAGGCTTTTGTCCTGGACTAATTTTATGAATTTATCAGCTGTCCAGGACAAATAGGACAGATGATATGACGTTATGACTTTCACGTCATAATTGTTAATTCAGCTTAATTGGAAATATTGGGATTACGAACGTTTAAAATGTAATGTTTCATCAATCGACTGCACTTGAGAGAATGTTGTGGTAGTTGATTGGGATTGAACCTGCGGCTCTGGCTCCTGGGACGCTGGTTCGATATCCCCGTGATTCATCAACCTTCTGATTCCACTGTGTAGTGGTGTAGTCATTTGTGAACTCTCGTTAGCGTACACATACATGTGGGTCATCCGTATTCATACACATGGATTGCATCTTGTATGACTTGGATGAAGAGTTGGACTGCCTCCAGATACCAGTGTGGCGCTTCAGGGAAGGTTTAAAGTCTGACTTGAGCACCAGTTAGGCATCTCTGTGAACCCTATTCCCGCTAAACACACACCGAAACTACGACGTTGGTACAACGTTCGAGCAGGTTTTAACACCTC
This sequence comes from Procambarus virginalis, assembly GCA_020271785.1. Taxonomy (NCBI): domain Eukaryota; kingdom Metazoa; phylum Arthropoda; class Malacostraca; order Decapoda; family Cambaridae; genus Procambarus; species Procambarus virginalis. The sequence continues at coordinate 10,960 of WNGS01074037.1, read as the reverse complement.
CTAACCAGTTATAACAACCAATATAGCAAGTTGTAACAACGTTCTAATACGTCATAAACACGTTAAGCCAAGATGTAACAACTTTATTACAAGTTGTAATAAGCAGAAAATAGAGACAGTTTCGGTTTGTGCTTCCAGGGTTGTGACCACTTGTGGCTTCGTTGGTACATGTATCGCTCTAGTGGTTTTCAGACCCGAGTTCGAATCCCAGACGATCCAGGTGTATTAAATGCTATTATCCACAATATTGTGGCGTCTGTATTTAAATCTATAAAACGGAATGTCTGTTTGTCTGTCAGAGATAGGAGGCCAGGCGCCTCTCTCAATCCTCTAAGATTACACATGTGGGGGTATGGGAGTGTCATAGGCCAGTTGGAGTCGGCCCCAGTGCCACCCTTTAAGGAATCTCGGCTCCTTCGACGACCCCCTTCGAAATCCCTTGAAATCGAAGATTAGTTTTTCATAGTTTTCAGCGGGTTTTCAGTGCTTTATGAAATTATATTTTCTGAGAGAGCAGGTGAAGGAGGGGAGAGGAGAGCAGGTGAGGCAGGGGGCTGGAGTGTAAGGGGGAGAGTGGAGAGCGACAAGGGATTATAAGGAATGGTAATTGAACAAGACAATTCCTTACCCTTCCTTAGGCCCTGCTGCATGGGTAACAGCTTCTCCTCCATATCACCCTACCTCCTGACTCTGCGCCCTGGAGAGGCCACTCCAGACCGACAACCAGAGCACAACTTCATAGTCACCTGAGACTGATGAATGATGCCTACTAAATGTATTAAATGTGAAAATAATTTCAGGTTTTCTGTACATAGAAAATTAAAGACAAGCTGTATTTTCTCTTATGTTTCTGAGAGTTCTAGAGACATGTAGCCACGAGGTTATAGATGATGAAATTAGAGTCAAATGTACTCTAGGTTTCAATTTCAAGTCATTCCATTTACCCTAAGTCATTTATTGATAAAGCCAGCCAAATGCAGGCGATGAGTCACAATAACGTGGCTAGAGTACGTTGACCAGACCACACACTAGAAGGTGAAGGGACGACGACGTTTCGGTCCGTCCTGGACCTTGAGAATGGTCCAGGACGGACCGAAACGTCGTCGTCTCTTCACCTTCTAGTGTGTGGTCTGGTCAAGGCAGCCAACGTGTGAATACAATTCAAAGTAAAAATTGTAATAAGTTAGTTGTTGGCCAAACTGGTAAACCTCTTGACCAGAGAATAGAGCAACATATATATAGTATAAGAACAGGTCAGGAGTCAGGCGAGTTGATTGTTTTACCGCACATGTTAACAGCGGGTAATGGAGTGTTGGACGCCTCGTCTGAGGAAGTATGGCCCTTCACCTCCCATTTAATGGTCTCTTCGACCCATCCATTAGAGCAGCCATTATTAACTAAGCCTAGCCTTAATCTAAAGGATATCTTGTCGACCTGCTCTCAGCTGGTGCTGTGCGTGAGGCAGCGGTTGACGTAGGTATTGCAACCCGTCCTCGCAAATTCGTATAGTCAATATTGACTTATTAAATAAGTGCATAGGTCACATACTTAACATAATAGTTTCCCTTGAAAAGCTTCATAGAAAACACCGACCTTACCTAACCTACTTAGTATGTTAAGATAATCATATTATTGCTTCGTAATTACAATTATTATCTAACCTATACCTATAATAGGTTAAGCAACAATTGTAATTACGAAGCTATAAGATGCTTATCTTAACATACTAAGTAGGTTAGGTAAGGTCGGTGTTTTCTATGAAGCTTTTCAAGGGAAACTATTATGTTAAGTATGTCACCTATGCATTTATTTAATAAGTCAATATTGACTATACGAATTTGCGAGGACGGGTTGAGGTATTGACAACACTCCACTTGTACCTATTAGAGGGGTCTACACTAATGACTTTGGACCTATCAGTGGGTCCTCACTACTGACCTTGTACCTACCCGGGGCCCTTCAAGAGGTAGAACAGATTGGTGACAGAGCCCGGGTGCATGGGGGGAAGTGTGTAAAATCCCCGGTTTGTATCTCGGAGAGGCTGCAGGATCCGTGTGAGCGCAGGTGCACTTCTGGTTGCAATTCTTTTTACCATGTCGTGGCGCAGTCGATTAAAGAGCGTCTGGGACCATCTTAGGCGTAAGTTCGAACCCTCATCATGGCTCTTGTGGATTCATTCAACTATCTGGAGGTTGATAGACCTTAATAACCCTACAGAGGTTCATTGGACTTAATAACCCTCCAGAGGTTGATAGGCCTTAATAACCCTCCAGAGATTGATAGGACTTAATAACCCTCCAGAGGTTGATAGGTCTTAATAACCCTCCAGAGGTTGATAGGCCTTAATAACCCTCCAGAGGTTGATAGGCCTTAATAACCCTCCAGAGGTTGATAGGCCTTAATAACCCTCCAGAGGTTGATAGGCCTTAATAACCCTCCAGAGGTTGATAGACCTTAATAACCCTCCAGAGGTTGATAGGCCTTAATAACCCTCCAGAGGTTGATAGGCCTTAATAACCCTCCAGAGGTTGATAGGCCTTAATAACCCTCCAGAGGTTGATAGGTCTTAATAACCCTCCAGAGGTTGATAGACCTTAATAACCCTCCAGAGGTTGATAGACCTTAATAACCCTCCAGAGGTTGATAGGCCTTAATAACCCTCCAGAGGTTGATAGGCCTTAATAACCCTCCAGAGGTTGATAGGCCTTAATAACCCTCCAGAGGTTGATAGGTCTTAATAACCCTCCAGAGGTTGATAGGTCTTAATAACCCTCCAGAGGTTGATAGGTCTTAATAACCCTCCAGAGGTTGATAGGTCTTAATAACCCTCCAGAGGTTGATAGGTCTTAATAACCCTCCAGAGGTTGATAGGTCTTAATAACCCTCCAGAGGTTGATAGGTCTTAATAACCCTCCAGAGGTTGATAGGTCTTAATAACCCTCCAGAGGTTGATAGGTCTTAATAACCCTCCAGAGGTTGATAGACCTTAATAACCCACCAGAGGTTGATAGGTCTTAATAACCCTCCAGAGGTTGATAGGCCTTAATAACCCTCCAGAGGTTGATAGGCCTTAATAACCCTCCAGAGGTTGATAGACCTTAATAACCCTCCAGTGGTTGATAGGCCTTAATAACCCTCCAGAGGTTGGTAGGCCTTAATAACCCTCCAGAGGTTGATAGACCTTAATAACCCTCCAGAGGTTGATATAGCAATACCAAACACTCTGTTTTTGACATTTTTCATTAGCCTGTACACACGTTAATGTTTCGTCATATTAAAACTAGCAACTATTTACCCGAATGATAATTTGTGAACTTGACCGTTAAATTTGGCCACCAACTTGTTGACCGAACGTGTTCCATAATAATTTTTTTTATTTATAATCAGAGGATCGTTGAAACTGTAAGATAATATTGTAATTATTAATGATAAGAGGAACTGGAATATTAAATAGTTCGTCATTTATCCGGTTAATGGATTTTTTTTTGGCTTTGATGCAGTCACTTGCGAAACCTTTACATCTTTTTTTCATTCATGGCGATTTTATTGTATATATATTATTCATTTTACGAGTTTGGAAATATTACAATTCAAGGTTATTATGAAGATATACAACCTTGGGGAATATACACCGAGAAGCTGGACCAATAGGAGCTGCCTCGTATGGACCAATAGGAGCAGCCTCGTATGGACCAATAGCAGCTGCCTCGTATGGACCAATAGGAGCTGCCTCGTATGGACCAATAGGAGCTGCCTCGTATGGACCAATAGGAGCTGCCTCGTATGGACCAATAGGAGCTGCCTCGTATGGACCAATAGGAGCTGCCTCGTATGGACCAATAGGAGCTGCCTCGTATGGACCAATAGCAGCTGCCTCGTATGGACCAATTGCAGCTGCCTCGTATGGACCAATAGGAGCTGCCTCGTATGGACTAATAGGAGCTGCCTCGTATGGACCAATTGCAGCTGCCTCGTATGGACCAATAGGAGCTGCCTCGTATGGACCAATAGTAGCTGCCTCGTATGGACCAATAGCAGCTGCCTCGTATGGACCAATAGCAGCTGCCTCGTATGGGCCAATAGCAGCTGCCTCGTATGGACCAATAGGAGCTGCCTCGTATGGACCAATAGTAGCTGCCTCGTGTGGACCAATTGCAGCTGCCTCGTATGGACCAATAGCAGCTGCCTCGTATAGACCAATAGGAACTGCCTCGTATGGACCAATAGCAGCTGCCTCGTATGGACCAATAGCAGCTGCCTCGTATGGACCAATAGCAGCTGCCTCGTGTGGGTCAATAGGAGCTGCCTCGTATGGACCAATAGGAGCTGCCTCGTATGGACCAATAGCAGCTGCCTCGTATGGAACAATAGGAGCTGCCTCGTATGGACCAATAGGAGCTGCCTCGTATGGACCAATAGGAGCTGCCTCGTATGGACCAATAGCAGCTGCCTCGTATGGACCAGTAGGAGCTGCCTCGTATGGACCAATAGCAGCTGCCTCGTATAGACCAATAGGAACTGCCTCGTATGGACCAATAGCAGCTGCCTCGTATGGAACAATAGGAGCTGCCTCGTATGGACCAATAGGAGCTGCCTCGTATGGACCAATAGGAGCTGCCTCGTATGGACCAATAGGAGCTGCCTCGTATGGACCAATAGCAGCTGCCTCGTATGGGCCAATAGCAGCTGCCTCGTATAGGCCAATAGGAGCTGCCTCGTATGGACCAATAGGAGCTGCCTCGTATGGACCAATAGGAGCTGCCTCGTATGGACAAATAGCAGCTGCCTCGTATGGACCAATAGGAGCTGCCTCGTATGGACCAATAGCAGCTGCCTCGTATGGACCAATAGGAGCTGCCTCGTATGGACCAATAGGAGCTGCCTCGTATGGACCAATAGCAGCTGCCTCGTATGGACCAATAGCAGCTGCCTCGTATGGACCAATAGCAGCTGCCTCGTATGGACCAATAGCAGCTGCCTCGTATGGACCAATAGCAGCTGCCTCGTATGGACCAATAGCAGCTGCCTCGTATGGACCAATAGCAGCTGCCTCGTATGGACCAATAGGAGCTGCCTCGTATGGACCAATAGCAGCTGCCTCGTATGGACCAATAGGAGCTGCCTCGTATGGACCAATAGCAGCTGCCTCGTATGGACCAATAGCAGCTGCCTCGTATGGACCAATAGCAGCTGCCTCGTATGGACCAATAGCAGTTGCCTCGAATGGACCAATAGCAGCTGCCTCGTATGGACCAATAGCAGCTGCCTCGTATGGACCAATAGCAGCTGCCTCGTATGGACCAATAGCAGCTGCCTCGTATGGACCAATAGGAGCTGCCTCGTATGGACCAATAGCAGCTGCCTCGTATGGACCAATAGCAGCTGCCTCGTATGGACCAATAGCAGCTGCCTCGTATGGACCAATAGCAGCTGCCTCGTATGGACCAATAGCAGCTGCCTCGTATGGATCAATAGGAGCTGCCTCGTATGGACCAATAGGAGCTGCCTCGTATGGACCAATAGCAGCTGCCTCGTATGGACCAATAGCAGCTGCCTCGTATGGACCAATAGCAGCTGCCTCGTATGGACCAATAGGAGCTGCCTCGTATGGACCAATAGCAGCTGCCTCGTATGGACCAATAGGAGCTGCCTCGTATGACGCTAATCTATCATCTGATCTATCATCGCCTTATCTATTTTCACGTAATACATTATTCCTTTATCCATCTCTCCTCACATCTACTATCGCTTGTTCTATTAATCCCAATCTATTATTCCTATATATAGTATCTTCCGATCTATTATCCACGAGTTGTAATTCCATGATCTATTATCATGTGATCTATTATTCTTCATCTATTTTCAGTGTTCAATAATTCGTAAATATCTATCGATTATTTTCCGTCACCAGATGGCCTCAGGAGAGAAGGAATTATACTCATGTTTGAATTGATAGACTAATTGGTTTGTTTAATTATAGAACAGTTGGTTTGTATAATTATAGAACTGTTGTTTTTTTTTTTTTTTAGGATAAATATAGAACAGTTGTTTGTATAATTATAGAACTGTTGGTTGTATAATTATATAACAGTTGTTTGTTATAATTATAGAACAGTTGGTTGTATAATTATAGAGGAATGATATATTTAATAAGAGATCAGCCTAAATTATTTAATTATCGATCACCGATTCATATACTTATAGATAAGGATAACCGGTTGGACCCGGGTCTCCCTCCCCCCCCCCTCTCTCTCTCTCTCCCAATCTCACTCCCTTACTAATCTGTCTTTTATTATCCCCATCTCATCCTTTGGTTGGTCTCATTCTCCTTCTCTACTTCCCATGTCTCTCCCTCTTTTCGTCCCCTCCTTCCCCCCCCTCCTCTTTAAATTCAGTAGATAAATAGACCCACCCTGAGGCGCCTATGTTTGTCCCTGACCCCAGAGCAGTCTCCGTGCAAAGTTGGGAGAGGCTAGCCTCATGAAACTGGCCTCTAACCATGAACAAACACACATATGTAATTACAGAAATTATGTGTCTAAAAGACCCTTTGTCACAGGTTAACTATCGGGGATTCGAACAAATATATGTTTTCCAAGAGGGGGGGTAACTCACCCATTGCTTTCAGAGGAGGTTTCTTTTTATCCTTTTTGCCTATTGTTCCTGTGAGTGATGGAGCAGTTACAGGAGCAGTTACAGGGGGTCTTGGGTCCTAGTGAATCACCGTTGCAAATAGTAGGGACTCCTGTGCAGGCCTAGCAACAGGAGGTCGAGGTCCTAGGCAAACATAGCGGGTTGGTTCCTATGTCAGGACGCCACCTGTAGAGCCTCCCACGCACAGCCCGCCTGACACAAGCACTTGTCACCTCTATATACACTCACACTTTGAGCGTTTGGCTGTCTGGAGGTGCTTGTGGGCGACACAACACCGGTTTAGGCGGGAACTACTGAGAATCTGGTGGAGGCGGTACATGAGGAGGAACGAGGGTGTTAACGTGTCGAGGTGGTTTGGCACTATACGAAGGTAATTAGGGAGGTTTTATGGGGTTTGGGAGGGGGCGCCGCCTCCGCTCTCTCTTCTGTTGGTGCGGTGAGAGTGAGAGCTACGGTGGTGCTGCAAGCAAGAGCTGAGAGCAACTGAGTTGGTACACCTCGCCGTCAAGCTCTGTGATGCCTCTCTCTCTCTCTCTCTCCTATCTCTCTCTCTTGCTCCTCTCTCTCTCTCTCTCTCTCTCTCTCTCTCTCTCTCTCTCTCTGTCTCTCTCTCTCTCTCTCTTCTCTCTCTCTCTAGCGTGTCCCGCCCTCTCGTTGCTCTTGCCAGACCAAACTCGTAATGACTCTGAAGGTAATTTTAAGAGTTTTGACCTTGTGTCTGGTTACAATGACGCTGTTTTTATAATCTCTATATATATATTATGTGTCATGCTGGTTGCTGGAAGGCTTCTGTGCTGGTAGGGTTCGAGTCTCCTGGTGGAAATGGTTATATATATATATCTATATATATATATGTATATAATTATATATAATATATATATATATAGTATATAATATATATATAATATTATATATAGAACACTCCCACCAGGAGACTCGAACCCTAGCCTGCACAGAAGCCTTCCAGCAACCAGCATGACACATATATATATATATATGAGAGTAGTTAAGAAACAGCGTCATTGTAACCAGACACAAGGTCAAAACTCTTAATTACCTTCAGAGTCATTACGAGTTTGGTCTGGCAAGAGCAACGAGAGGGCGGGACACGCTAGAGAGAGAGAAAGAGGGAGAGAGAGAGGAGAGAGGAGAGAGGAGAGAGAGACCAGGAGAGAGAGGGAGAGAGAGGAGAGAGGAGAGAGGGAGTAGGAGAGAGGAGAGAGAGAGAGAGAGAGAGAGAGAAAGAGAGAGAGAGAGAGAGGAGAGAGAGAGAGAGAGAGGCATCACAGAGCTTGACGGCAGAGGGTACCAACTCAGTTGCTCTCAGGTCTTGCTTGCAGCACCACCGTTAGCTCTCACTCTCACCGCACCAACAGAAGAGAGAGCGGAGGCGGCGCCCCCTCCCAACCCCATAAAACCTCCTAATTACCTTCGTATAGTGCCAAACCACCTCGACACGTTACACCCTCGTTTCCTCCTCATGTACCGCCTCCCCAGATTCTCAGTAGTTCCCGCCTAAACCGGTGTTGTGTCGCCCACAAGCACCTCCAGACAGCCAAACGCTCCAAGGTGAGTGTATATAGAGGTACAAGTGCTTGTGCAGGCGGGCTGTGCGTGGGAGGCTCTACAGGTGCGGTCCTACATAGAACCACCCCCTATTTTGCCTAGGACCTCGAACTCCCTGTTGCTAGTCCTGCACAGGAGTCCCTACTATTTGCAACGGTGATCACTAGGACCCAAGACCCCCTGTAACTGCTCCTGTAACTGCTCCATCACTCACAGGAACAATAGGCAAAAAGGATAAAAAGAAACCTCCTCTGAAAGCAATGGGTGAGTTACCCCCCCTCTTGGAAAACATATATTGGTTCGAATCCCCGATTAGTTAACCTGTGACAAAGGTCTTTTATACACATAATTTCTGTAATTACATATGTGTGTTTGTTCATGGTTAGAGGCCAGTTCATAGGGCTAGCCTCTCCCAACTTTGCACGGAGACTGCTCTGGGGTCAGGGACAAACATAGGCGCCTCAGGGTGGGTCTATTTATCTACTGAAGTTTAAAGAGAGGGGGAAGGAGGGACGTAAAAGAGGGAGAGACATGGGAAGTGGAAGAAGAAGAAGAGGCCAAAAAAGGATAGAGATGGGGATAATAAAAGAACAGATTAGTAGGGAGGAGGATTGGGAGAGAGAGAGAGGGGGGGGGGGAGGGGAGACCCGGGCCCAACACGGTTAATCTTATCTAGTAATTATATGAAATCGGTCTATAATTACATAATTTAGCTGATCTCTTATTAATATATCAGTTCTCTATAATTATACAACCAACTGTTCTATAATTATACAACCAACTGTTCATATAATTATACAACCAACAGTTCCATAATTATACAACCAACTGTTCTATAATTATCACCAACATAATCAACCAGTTCTATAATTATACAACCAACTGTCTCATAATTACACAAACCAATTAGTCTATAATTCAATCACATTAGTATAATTCCCTCTCTCTCCTGAGGCCATCTGGTGACGGAAAATAATCGTAGATATTTACGAATTATTGAACACTGAAAATAGATTGAAGAATAATAGATCACATGATAATAGATCATGGAATTACAACTCGTGGATAATAGATCGGAAGATACTATATATAGGGATAATAGATTGGGATTAATAGAACAAGCGATAGTAGATGTGAGGAAAGATGGATAATGGGATAATGTATTACGTGAAAATAGATAAGGCGATGATAGATCAGATGATAGATTAGTGTCATACGAGGCAGCTCCTATTGGTCCATACGAGGCAGCTGCTAATTGTCCATAACCATACGAGGCAGCTGCTATTGGTCCATACGAGGCAGCTGCTATTGGTCCAAACGAGGCAGCTGCTATTGTCCATACGAGGCAGCTCTATTGGTCCATACGAGGCAGCTGCTATGGTCCATACGAGGCAGTCCTATGGTCCATACGAGGCAGCTATTGGTCCATACGAGGTCCAGTCAACGAGCGTCTATGGTCATACGAGGCAGCTGCATTGGTCCATACGAGGCAGCTGCTAAGTCCATACGAGGCGCTCTATTGGTTCGGGCATGCCATACGAGGCAGCTGCTAATAGTCCATACGAGGAGCAGGCCTCCTATTGGTCCATACGAGGCAGCTGCTATTGGTCCATACGAGGCAGCTGCTAGGCCATGGTCCATACGAGGCAGCGCTATTGGTCCATACGAGGCAGCTGCTATGGTCCCATACGAGGCAGCTCTATTGGTCCATACGAGCGCAGTACTATGGTCATACGAGGCAGCTGCTATTGGTCCATACGAGGAGCTCCTATTGTCCAATAGGGGCAGCTGCCTATTGGTCCATACGGAGGCAGCATCCTATTGGTCCATACGAGGCAGCTCCTATTGGCTCCAATACGAGGCAGCTGCCTATTGGTCCATACGAGGCAGCTCCTATTGTCCATACGAGGCAGCTCCTATTGGTCCATACCGGAGGGCAGCGCCTATTGGTCCTCGACGAGGCAGCTCTATACATTACGGGTCCATACGAGGCATGCTATTGGTCCATACGAGGCAGCTCCTATTGGTCCATACGAGGAGCCGTCCTATTGGTCCATACGAGGCAGGCAGCTTCTATTGGTCCTACGAGGCAGCTGCGATTGGTCATACGGGCCTCTATTGACCCACGAGGGTCCCATACGAGGCAGCTGCTAATATGTCCATACGAGGCAGACTGTCTATGGGTCCATGACGAGGCAGTCCATATGGTCTATACGAGGCAGCTGCATAATCTTGGTCCATACGTAGGCAGTGCAATTGGTCCATACGAGACAGCTGACTATTGGTCCATACGAGGGCAGCTCCCTATTGGTCCTACGAGGCAGCTGCTATTGGCCCTACGAGGCAGGCTGCTACTTTGGTCCATACGAGGCAGCTGCTATTGTCCATACGAGGCAGCTACTATGGGTCATCAGCCTCCATGGCGCAAGGGTGCAATTGGTCCTGAGGCGTCTCTATTGTGCTATACGAGGCAGCTGCCTATTGGTCCACTACGAGGCAGCTGCAATTGGTCATACGAGCATGTCCTATTGGTCCATACGAGGCCAGCTCCTAATTGGCCCATGACGAGGGCAGCTCCTATTGGTCCATACGAGGCAGCTCCTATTGGTCCATACGAGGCAAGCTCCTATTGGTCCATACGCAGGCAGCTCCAATTGGTCCATACGAGGCAGGCTCCTATTGGTCCCTAACTCGAGGCAGCTGCTATTGGTCCATACGAGGCAGGTGCTACTGGTCCATA
>WNGS01074028.1:27389-39275 GCA_020271785.1 Procambarus virginalis | reverse complement strand
TGGCTGTATCTATCGATGATTTTCGTGTTTTTTATTAAGATTTCTCTGGTGATGGTCTGGTTATGGGTAGAGATTTATAAGTTCCTTAATGGAGCCCTGTTGCTTATGCATCGTTAATCGCCTAGCAAGAGATGTTGTTGTCTTGCCTATATACTAGTTCTTTGAGGCTTACAGTCCCCAAGTGGGCATTTGAAGGCATAGACGCATTGGTCTCTTTTAAAGCGTTCTGCTTTGTGTCTGGATAGTTCTCATGAGTAGATTGGCCGTTTGTTTGGTTTTATAGAATTCGTCAATTGTATCTTCTGTCTGTAGGGATAACGTTTCTATTAATAATATCTTTCAGGACCCGTTCCTCCATTTCATAAGCTGTGGAAAAGAGTTCCTGTAAAATAGTCTAATACGGGGTACAGGTGTTGTGTTTGTTGTCTCTTCAGAGATTGCATGGCGTTTCACCTTCCTTCTTATGATGTCTTCAACGAAACCATTGGAGAAGCTGTCGTTGACTAGGACCTGCCTTACCCTACAAGTTCTTCATCGTTGCTTCCATCCTGAGCTTGGCTGAGAGCACGGTCGACATAAGAGTTAATGACACTCCTCTTGTACCTGTCTGGCAATCACTGTTGGCATTGAGGCACATCCTATTTTGTTTCCTTAGTGTAGACTGTAGTATAGAAACCCTCCGCTTCTTTCTATGACTGTTACATCTAGAAAGGGCAGTTCCATCCTTCTCCATCTCATAAGTGAAACGCAACACAGAATTCCACTCAAATGCCTCCTTCAGCTCCCTGCAGATGTCCTAACATCAGGTACCTGTGTAAAAATGTTGTCAACATACCTGCAGTATATGGCCGGTTTCAAGTTCATGTCGACTAAGACCTTTTGTTCGATGGTACCCATGTAGAAGTTCGCAAACAGGACACCTAGGGGAGAACATAGGCGACCCATCTACTTGCTTACATGTGCCCTCCACATGGCCCACCAGGCTCCAGAAGGGGCCTCTTTAGTACAAGCTTGGAGTAGTTTTCCTTAGAATATTTTCTGGTATGTCCAAGAGGAGTACCGCCAGATCACGATACACTCTGTCCGCTATCATCCAGATTGTTTCATCCACAGGTACGTTGGTAAACAGTGATTCTGCGTCCAACGAGGCTCTTATCCCTGTGGCCCGTGTTCCCCACAGTTAGTCATATCAAATTCCTTTGGAGACTTCATGCTGAAGCACAAGGGACATAAGGAAGTCAGCACCATTGAGTCGCTTTGCCAGTCTGTACGTGGGGTGGGTATCTGGCTGATGATTGCCGAAGTGGGTTTCCAGGCTTGTGTGTTTTGACATTTCCATATGCGTATCCAGGTTTGTATTCCCCAATATCTTGGCAGGTGGAGTCCGGATTTCTTGGTGTTCACAGTTTCGATCAATTTTTTTACTTTCGCTTTTCAATTCGGCTGTGTGTCCTTCGTTACCCTTTGGAATTTAGTTTGGTCAGAGAGTATGAGGATGATTTTCGCCAGACATTTGTCTTTTTTAAAAATGACGTATATTGGCGACTTGTCACCTTTCCTGACGACTATCTCCTGTTCTCACGAAGGCTCTTAGCTGCCGCTTTGAGCTCGGTGGACAGTATGTATCTTGTAGTTGCCTCGATTTTCCTCCTTCTGCAATAAGTTCTGCTTATTGCAGAACCATTAAGGAACATATAATCTCTTCCCACACCAGACCATCACCAGAGAAGTCTTAACAAAAAACACGGAAATCATTGATAGATACAGCGATAGCAGACGGATTGATATCTGCGAGGCACTACACATTAAGAAGTCACACCAGCATCAACAGCCATTAATGCACAACTATATTCTACCCTACTTCAAGACTCCGCACCAATATAGAAGTATCAAGAAATATGGGCCAATAGGCCCTCTGCAGTTACTTCCATTCTTCCCTTTAATTTACCCAATTATACCCATTGTGTCGCGTTCTGTCTTGTGTTGAAAGTTTTGTTCACCTCATCCAAACTGTTGTAACATATCACCCTTACCCAAAATTCGGGTATGAAATGAAGCTGTTTTAAATCATAGCATAGTAGAACTCTATTTAGTGTTTTGCTGGTTATAGTTGGTGTGTGTGTAACTAAAGTCTTGAAATGTAATAAGTTATTACAAAACGTGTTCAAGTGTCGTGTCAGACTAGAAATAAAAAAGAATTTTGGAGAATTGATTTTTCAATTACCATCAACAGTGAAAATAAACATAAGAAATTTGAGAAAATTCGTGTTAGAATTATTAATCTTACTTTTTCGGTCATATTTTATAATATATGTCTACAGGAAAGACTGCTACCAAAATATACTAATATATATATATATATATATATATACTATATATAATATATATATATATATATATATATATATATATCAATTTTTTTACTTTCGCTTTCAATTCGGCTGTAGTGTCCTTCGTTACCCTTTGGAATTTAGTTTGGTCAGAGAGTATGAGGATGATTTTCGCCAGACATTTGTCTTTTTTAAAAATGACGTAACTAAAGATGTCTAACATATATATATATATATATATATATTATATATATATATATATATATATATATATATATATAGATATATATCACTGAAACTCACACCCCAGAAGTGACTCGAACCCATACTCCCAGAGCAACGCAGCTGGTATGTACAGGGATGCCTTAAACCACTTGACCATCACGACCGGACATAAGGAAGTGATAGCCGAGGCTATATGAATCACTTCCCCGCCGGCACCTGGATGGTTATCTTGGGCATAGCATTTTATCAAATCACCTCATTTTTTGGGGCAACACGTGAGGAACACAAATGCAAACAATCCTGAATGGTCCCCAGGACTAGATACAACTGAAAACTCACACCCCAGAAGTGACTCGAACCATACTCCCAGGAGCAACGCAACTGGTATGTACAGGGATGCCTTAAACCACTTGACCATCACGACCGGACATAAGGAAGTGATAGCCGAGGCTATATGAACCACTTCCCCGCCGGCACCTGGATGGTTATCTTGGGCATAGCATTTTATCAAATCACCTCATTTTTTGGGGCAACATGTGAGGAACACAAATGCAAACAAGCCTGAATGGTCCCCAGGACTAGATACAACTGAAAACTCACACCCCAGAAGTGACTCGAACCCATACTCCCAGGAGCAACGCAACTGGTATGTACAGGGATGCCTTAAACCACTTGACCATCACGACCGGACATAAGAAGTGATAGCCGAGGCTATATGAACCACTTCCCCACCGGCACCTGGATGGTTATCTTGGGCATAGCATTTTACAAATCACCTTATTTTTGGGGGGCAACACGTGAGGAACACAAAAAATGAGGTGATTTGATAAAATGCTATGCCCAAATAACATCCAGGTGCCGGCGGGGAAGTGGTTCATATAGCCTCGGCTATCACTTCCTTATGTCCGGTCGTGATGGTCAAGTGGTTTAAGGCATCCCTGTACATACCAGTTGCGTTGCTCCTGGGAGTATGGGTTCGAGTCACTTCTGGGGTGTGAGTTTTCAGTTGTATCTAGTCCTGGGGACCATTCAGGCTTGTTTGCATTTGTGTTCCTCACGGTACCTTTCCTTACTCACTCACTCAGTCAGGCACATTTATACAAGCACTCGTAGGTGGCCTGATAGCTGGTTTCGCTCGTAGACACGGAGGGTACTCGCAGTATCTTGAGATGATTTCGTAAGTAGGGGCGTGCTGTATGCTTAACAGACAGACACACGCACACACACTGGCACTGGCGGTGTGTAAGGTGGTGACGTCACGTAGGAGTGAGGGCGGTGGCGAGCGCTCGAGGCCACACGAGGTACAGAGGTGCACGCTTGGGACGAGTGGCGGCCGGCAGCGGCTGTGGTACCATGCAGGTACACTTGTGCTAAAGTCACATACAGGGTACTTAGGCGGCGGCACTGCCTTAGTTCACTCTAAGGCACTCACGACGATCTTTGTCACCAGGGGTTACCTGATACCAGTCTGTTTCGCTCTGGAGATTTGTCACTTTAGGCTTCTGAACAATATATTCACAATAGTGATTCTGGGCGAGTGTTGGTATATTTTTTAGACGCTGAGTTATCTTGACGGTGAGGAATGGACGGTTGTTCAGTCTATTGGCCGATAGACAGAACAGCTACACGTCCTCTTTGCAAGAGATCCCTCACAAGAATGGTTTGCAAGGGGTGCCGGGCATCTCGTGGCACACAACACAAAAGGAGTTACAATTTGACCAATAGCATTGCAGCAAATGAGCGGGAACCAATCATATGAACTCGTTCGATGAGCAGTAGGAGAGGTGACGTCATGAACACGTCACGAACACGTCATAGCTGTATTCACCATCGCGCCGGTTGACCCCAGAGGTCAGACGCTGCTGGTGCCTCCCTCTCTCATGCTCTTCTCCAGGTAATGTACTCATTGACCCTTGTGTGGCAGGTATGCTTAACTCCCTGTATCTTCTTTCTGCCTGGACATACAGCGGCCTCCGAATTATAAAAGTGTTCCTGGTTAGGTGGGCATTTTGGAGATACCCAACATGCCAGGTCACTATCCAGGGTTACCAGAGATAGGATTGTGCATAAGATCAGTGCACTGTGCACTGCTATGAGCCATTCAAGTCAGCTGTGGGAGAATCTTGGGAGACATACTCACACAATGAGACCATGGCTGCCGTATTGGTCTGCCCGTGCATCGCCGCAAACACACCGGTGTTCGGTGGAGATAGGGGCAGCAAGGCTCAGAGCACCACCAATACTTAAGGCCCAATGGTCCAGGAGAGTGCCCAAGGCAGAATTAGGTACTGCCTACAGGAAGTCCCCAGCGTGGGGGGCTTGCACTGCTAGTAGACGCGGTCTGTCCTTCTGAGAAGCTGCGTCCAGCAATGCTTTGGCGATGTTCTCCACTATGGGGCTATCCCATTTGGCCTGTTTACCGTCGTTTGGGAAAGTTGGTCGAGGGTGTGAATTGGCAAGAATGTCCCACTGACCAGCTCCTTCAACAAACTAAGTGAGAAGGTGGTGGAGGACAAAACTGTCAGTAGTTTCAGAGCGTTATATGACAAGAGGACTGAGAAGATGGGACACCATGAGGGTAGCTCTCATCCTGTAACTACACTTAGATAATAACACTCCAAGGGCAAAGATATATATATATATATATATATATATATATATATATATATATATTATATATATATATATATATATATATATATATCAACACCAGCAATCAACAGTCAATTAATGCACAACTATATTCTACCCACTTCAAGACCCCGCTCCAATATAGAAGCATCAAGAAATATGGGCCAATAGGCCCTTCCGCAGTTACTTCCATTCATACCTTCAATTTACCCAGTTAATATATATATATATATATATATATATATATATATATATATATATATATATATATATATATATACATACATATATATATATATATATATATATATATATATATATATATATATATATAGTATTGGTATTAGTAGGCATCCATCAGTCTCAGGAGACTATGGAGTTGCGCTCTGGTTGTCGGTCTGGAGTGGCCTCACCAGGGCGCAAAGCCAGGGTAAGTTGAAACGGGGGAGAAGCTGTTACCCAGGCAGCAGGTCCCCCCTGCTATATATATATATATATATATATATATATATATATATATATATATTATATATATATATATATATATATATATATCTTATATATATATTTATATATATATATATATATCTTACATATATATATATATATATATATATATATATATATATATATATATATATATATATATATATATATATATATATATATATATAATCTCTTCCCAGAGATTTAGCCTGCTCTTCTCTTCCTTCATCACGTTCTACACAATATCCAAGATACGTTTTACAGTGGCCTAAACGTATATATCAAGACAGCCACGCACCTGCATACTCCCCCTCCCCCCATTCCTGCACACCTGGTCGACGCGCCGAACCCTTCAACTGCCAAACTACCGGTGACCGGCCTCCCTGCATTCTCATTGGCCGTTCAATAACACGCCACTTCAGTTCTACGCCAATCACATTCCTCGCCAAGGGAACGTCAGGATCACTGGCAGCTCTACTAGTCAGAATATCTCGTGCTCTCATGCTATGAACACCCATTTGACTCACCTCGTGTGATCAAGTAGAGGCTTAAAGCTAGCGCATATATTCCCAGCACCATTATTATATATTGTTTATTATATATTTCCCTTGTGTTCCATATTGCCCTCCGGTTAACGTAATTTACTTTTATGTTAGTTCTTGTTCATTTGTTATACAGTCGCGTTATTCAGCCAAGAAATTGTCTTTATTTTACTTTGCTTTTTTTTTATTTATTAAATGTCATTTTTATCTTTTGTGTTTTCGTGTATCTTACCTTACCTTACCACAGATTATCAGACAAGCAGTCATTCTTTTTTTTCTCTTTTTTTTTATAACTTACATATATGTGACCCAGCATTGACATCTGCCATTTGGAAGACTGCAGACCACCATTTCCAACTCGTTATCGTCACATATAATTGGGGGCCTGTCCTAGGAGCTGCACTCAGGTATTGGTAATTTGCGGTAAGCGTACTTGGCTTTCATTCCCTTGCTTTCAATATTTACATTAATCACATTTAGTATTTATATGGTGCTGTGTATATTGTGCATTACGGGAGTAGCATATGGTGAGTGTGAGACAACTTTGGATTACGTGGTGACTGTAGGCCGCAGTCATACTCATAATTGGTCGTCTCCCCCTTCCGTGTTATTACCCGTGTTTAACATCTTTTGTCCCTCAGATATTTCTCACATTTTTGACAGATTATCACATAGGTACCCTGGTACTGTGGTCTGTCTCCGGGTCAATAGCACCTAATTTCTGCAATCCGACTCTAGGAGGATAAAGAGGGCCAAAGTTCCTCTCGCACGGACTTTAATTGGCGAGTTGGGACCTCGCCGATAGTTCTCGTCACCAGTTGACACTCGCACCCCTACTCGTCGGTCAGAATAGATGGTACTTACTCAAGGTAGGGAATTAGCTTTCTTTCTTTTGAGCACGAAGTTCGCTAATTCTGTAAGTACCATATTCAATTTCAGTGGGTACCTTGCTTATGTTCTATAGTGATTCGGCAAGGTATGACTACATTTTTGTACTACCTCATTTACTTTGGAACCATTTAGTGTTTCACTTATTTTTCGAAACTCAGTTTCAACTAATTAGTAGGATTTTCTTGCCTTTGTCCTCCCACAGTGAGTACCGGGTACAAGATTTCCTGCGACCTTATTCATTTACCATCTTGAATTAACTTTAATTATTAACAATTCCACAGGATAGGTAACAGTTGCCACGTTTCCTGTTTCTGACATTCACCATATTCTCACAGTATATTCGTGTCTCATTTATTTGCCATTATCACCATGTTTCGTATCCAAACTTTCAAGGCAGATCCAGAAAGTGAAATAGGGAAGTTACGTCATGCTAAGAGGGTCAAATTGATAACTCTTGCACATGAGTATCATTTGGAAGTTCCCCCTGGAGCCAACAAATATGCCATACATAATATGATACTGGATCATCTTTTGGATGAAGGGAAGATAGATTCTGATACTCACGAACAATATACCATTTCAGATAAGCATGATTTGACAGCCATGAAGCTCAAGCTAGAACTTGCTAAGATCGAGCGGGAGCAACAGCAGGAAGCAGCTGCAATCAGAGAGCGTGAAGCTGCCATCAGAAAGGAAGAACAAGAACGCGAGCTTCAACTCAAGAAAGAAGAGGCCGCACTGAAGAAAGAAGAAAGTGAACGTGAGTTGGCCTTATACAAAGAGCGACTCGAGATACAAAGTGAACACTATTTCTGGTAGGTCTCCCGTCTCCAGTGACTTACTATACACTATGGAGAGTGGCAAGCAAAGTACCTCTGCACACTCTTTCAGTATCCATGGTGAGATCCCGTCTGGACCAACAGCCTTTCTAACATCCAGATCCAGCAGGTGTCTCTTGACCTCTTCTCTCGTAATTTCGAACTCTTCCAAGGCCGCCTGGTTTACCTCCCTTTCTCCTAGCACAGTGAACTCACCTTGTTGTATTGTGAAGACCTCCTGAAACCTCTTGTTGAGTTCTTCACACACCTCTTTGTCATTCTCTGTATACATGTCCTCGCCTGTTCTAAGTTTCAATACCTGTTCTTTCACTGTTGTTTTCCTTCTGATGTGACTGTGGAGTAGCTTTGGTTCGGTCTTGGCTTTGTTTGCTATATCATGTGTGTGTGTGTGTGTGTGTGTGTGTGTGTGTGTGTGTGTTTGTGTTTGTGTGTGTGTGTGTGTTGTGTTTGTGTGTGTGTGTGTGTGTGTGTGTGTGTGTGTGTGTGTGTGTGTGTGTTTGTGTGTGTGTGTGTGTGTGTGTTTGTGTTTGTGTGTGTGTGTGTGTGTGTGTGTGTGTGTGTGTGTGTGTGTGTGTGTGTGTGCGTGTGTATTAAAACACACTCTTGTAAATTTAGTTATGTAATTAGCTTTTCACGATTGCTACTTAAACAGAATAAACTGTAGGGTTCAGTTGGGAACCCACAGTGTTCCCTCAGTTGGGAACCCACAGTGTTCCCTCAGTTGGGAACCCACAGTGTTCCCTCAGTTGGGAACCCACAGTTCCCACAGTTGGAAACCCACAGTTCCCACAGTTGGGAACCCACAGTGTTCCCTCAGTTGGGAACCCACAGTTCCCTCAGTTGGGAACCCACAGTTCCCACAGTTGGGAACCCACAGTTCCCACAGTTGGGAACCCTCAGTGTTCCCTCAGTTGGGAACCCACAGTTCCCACAGTTGGGAACCCACAGTTCCCACAGTTGGGAACCCACAGTTCCCACAGTTGGGAACCCACAGTTCCCACAGTTGGGAACCCACAGTTCCCACAGTTGGGAACCCACAGTTCCCACAGTTGGGAACCCACAGTTCCCACAGTTGGGAACCCACAGTTCCCACAGTTGGGAACCCACAGTTCCCACAGTTGGGAACCCACAGTTCCCACAGTTGGGAACCCACAGTGTGTCACCCGACGTCCATCCCATGGGAAGGACGTCGGGAGTATAATACATGACTAAACTGGTATTATTGATATGTGTATGCAGGGTGTTGTATAGATATTATTGTTGTTATGTGTACAGGGTGCTGTATTTGTTCTCAATATGTGTTCTTAGGATGTGTATACAGGGCGCTGTATATGTTCTTAATATGTGTTCTTAGGATGTGTATGCAGGGCGCTGTATATGTTCTTAATATGTGTTCTTAGGATGTGTATAAAGGGTGCTGTATATGTTCTCAATATGTGTTCTTAGGATGTGTATACAGGGCGCTGTATATGTTCTCAATATGTGTTCTTAGGATGTGTATACAGGGCGCTGTATTTGTTCTCAATATGTGTTCTTAGGATGTGTATACAGGGCGCTGTATTTGTTCTCAATATGTGTTCTTAGGATGTGTATACAGGGCGCTGTATTTGTTCTCAATATGTGTTCTTAGGATGTGTATACAGGGCGCTGTATATGTTCTTAGTATGTGTTCTTAGGATGTGTATACAGGGCGCTGTATATGTTCTCAATATGTGTTCTGGATTACAAAATGGATTACAAAAAATTCTCTCTCTCATAAATAAGAAAGCGAACTTGATGTGTTTCGTTCATAGTGCCTCCGGACATGATTAATATATTACAAGTAGGGAATAAACCGAGAACCGCAGCGGCAACCCAATGCAAAATACAGACTTTTGGTGACTATAAACATGAGTGGGCGCGGCCAGGGTCAAAGTCTGCCCCGGATACTCGCAATTCCGAGCACGTAAAGAGGAAGATTTTATCTGTGTTCGCGACGAGGGCGAGATTCTCAGTGGTGGGAGGATTTTGCAACTGCGCCATATGTTTTCCAGCTCCGGCAGGTGTTTTTCGATTCTGGCCGACGCTTCTCCTATGTGGCAGGTGTTTATCGGTTTCTTCAGATATCTGTAACAGACGATCGCCTTTCGGAAGACGTCTTCACGTTACGCAAGTCAAGTTCTAAACAGTACATCTGTTCAAGCAGAGTTCTTCTGTTCTCACATCATCAGATTTACATTTTTATTTCTAATTCATGCCATCCAATTCCATTTAACGTCGTAATTCCACGACGGCTTTCATCTCCGTATATGCTGTTCGGCCTGCAGTTTTTTTTTTTTTTTTAATAAAATAAACCCCGAAATCATCTGATACCATTCTTCAAGTACAAGATAGCCACATAGTATAGCGTATGCGTTTCGGGCAGGTCCATGCCGTATCCAGACCTATTGGCTTGCCACATGGTAGGCTTACTGCAACGACTCTGTCCATCCACTAGTCGCCTTGTAGTGCAACCGCCTACTTGGCCTCGCATCTGCGAGGGGACCTACTGGCTACGCATGGTAGACCTACATGGCTCGCCAACTGGTTGACCCTACTGCGCTCGCCTGCGTGTAGACCTACTAGGCTCACACTGCGTAGACCTACATGGCTCGCCACTGGAATTTTTAGACCTAAACTGGCTCACACTGGTAGCATCTACTGGTTTCTGTATCTCCGACTGTAGCTTACTGCTCGCACTGGCTAGTACCTACTGGCTCACACTGGTAGCTACGGCTCGCATGGTAGGCTTACTGCTCGCAACTGGTAGGCTTACTGCTAGCACTGGTAGGCTACTGGCTCGCACTGGAATGCTCGCACGGTCTACTCGCTCCACTGGTAGGCTTACTGCTCGCACTGGTAGACCACGGCTCCTATACCTGCTCGCACTGAGCTACGGCTCGCTGATGCCTAGTCGCACTGATACTAGCGCACTGAGACTAGGCTCGACTGAGACTAGCTCACTATGACTCGGTCGACTGTAGACTACGTCCACTGAGCTACGGCTCGCACTGGACTAGGTGACTGATCTCACACTGTACTTCTACACGGGCTTACGCTCACCTGGTAGTTACGTGACGTAGGCTACAGGCTCAGCTACTGTCATAGCACTGCTACATGGTGCTTCTGCTCGACTGATAGCGCTAGTGCTCGCACTGGTAGCGCTTACTGCTCACACTGGTAGGCTTACTGCTCACACTGGTAGGCTTACTGCTCACACTGGTAGGCTTACTGCTCACACTGGTAGGCTTACTGCTCACACTGGTAGGCTTACTGCTCGCACTGGAAGGCTTACTGCTCACACTGGTAGGCTTACTGCTCACACTGGTAGGCTTACTGCTCGCACTGGTAGGCTTACTGCTCGCACTGGAAGGCTTACTGCTCCACACTCGGTAGGCTTACTGCTAGCACTGGTAGGCTTACTGCTCGCACTGGTAGGCTTACTGCTCACACTGGTAGGCTTACTGCTCGCACTGGAAGGCTTACTGCTCACACTGGTAGGCTTACTGCTTGCACTGGTAGGCTTACTGCTCACACTGGTAGGCCTACTGGCTCGCACTGATAGATCTACTGGCTCGCACTGGTAGGCTTACTGGCTCGCACTGGTAGGCTTACTGTTCGCACTGGTAGGCTTACTGGCTCGCACTGGCAGACCTACTGGGGTCGCACTGGTAGGCCTACTGGCTAGCACTGTTAGGCCTCCTAGGCTTGCACTGGTAGGCCTATTGGCCCGCACTGGTAGGCCTACTGACTCACACTCGTAGACCTACAGACTAGCACTGGTAGGCCTACTGGCTCGCACTGGGAGGCCTACTGGCTCGCACTGATAGACCTACTGGGTCGCACTGGTAGGCCTACTGTCTAGCACTGTTAGGCCTACTGGCTCGCACTGGTAGGCCTATTGGCCCGCACTGATAGACCAAC
>WNGS01074021.1:35181-53085 GCA_020271785.1 Procambarus virginalis | reverse complement strand
CACTGGAGCTGCAGGTTCCAGATAAGGCCGGTTCACAAGTGGGACACGCCTCCCATGTCCGACAAAACACACTGATACAGTCCCCGCAGCCTAGCTCATCCCCCGTTTCCCCCGCCCTGACCCCACTGAACCCCCTGACCCCCCCTGACCCCACTGAACCCCCTGACCCCCCTGACCCCACTGTTCCGGGACACCCCTGAAAGCAGTCCCAAGGGGCACAATGACAGCCCCTTTCAAAGCTGGAGAAACCGCTGACCTGGAGAGCGTGCAGAGATGACAACCGCCCGATCCAATATGCGGAGGTAGGCAGAATACTGGGACTCTCACGATCAATAAAACAGGATAAAAAATCACGTAAGGGACCGACTAACCAAAGCCAAAGCAGTCTTGGATAACTGAGGAGATTCCGAAGCCTCAGTACAAACATTCAGATCCACTTATATAAGTCTCTAGTTCGGCCGCATCTAGAGTATCCCCCAGTACCACTACACACCATAAAGAAAACTAACATGCAAACTGCAAGCAGTACAAATAAGGCGCTAAGGAGAGCAGCAAAACACCGTCCACCATATGATCAGACAATCCAGGAGCTCCATGAACTCCTGAACATACAGCCACTAAACATCAGACTGCAGCACCAAGCCATCAGGGTGTGGAACACCATCCAAATGTTAGAGGACCCAATGTTAGAAAGATTGCTCCAAGATGAGACGCCCACTCCCACAGCTGGTGGCCCAAGATGAGACGCCCCGCTCCCACAGCTGTGGCCCAAGATGAGACGCCCCACTCCCACAGCTGGTGGCCCAAGATGAGACGCCCCACTCCCACAGCTGGTGGCCCAAGATGAGACGCCCCACTCCCACAGCTGGTGGCCAAGATGAGACGCCCCACTCCCACAGCTGGTGGCCCAAGATGAGACGCCCCACTCCCACAGCTGGTGGCCCAAGATGAGACGCCCCACTCCCACAGCTGGTGGCCCAAGATGAGACGCCCCACTCCCACAGCTGGTGGCCCAAGATGAGACGCCCGCTCCCACAGCTGGTGGCCCAAGATGAGACGCCCCACTCCCACAGCTGGTGGCCCAAGATGAGACGCCCCACTCCCACAGCTGGTGGCCCAAGATGAGACGCCCCACTCCCACAGCTGGTGGCCCAAGATGAGACGCCCCACTCCCACAGCTGGTGGCCCAAGATGAGACGCCCCACTCCCACAGCTGGTGGCCCAAGATGAGACGCCCCACTCCCACAGCTGGTGGCCCAAGATGAGACGCCCCACTCCCACAGCTGGTGGCCCAAGATGAGACGCCCCACTCCCACAGCTG
Source organism: Procambarus virginalis (assembly GCA_020271785.1). Lineage (NCBI taxonomy): Eukaryota > Metazoa > Arthropoda > Malacostraca > Decapoda > Cambaridae > Procambarus > Procambarus virginalis. The sequence goes on along the minus strand of WNGS01074021.1, from coordinate 51,764 downwards.
GTGGCCCAAGATGAGACGCCCCACTCCCACAGCTGGTGGCCCAAGATGAGACGCCCCACTCCCACAGCTGGTGGCCCAAGATGAGACGCCCCACTCCCACAGCTGGTGGCCCAAGATGAGACGCCCCACTCCCACAGCTGGTGGCCCAAGATGAGACGCCCCACTCCCACAGCTGGTGGCCCAAGATGAGACGCCCCACTCCCACAGCTGGTGGCCCAAGATGAGACGCCCCACTCCCACAGCTGGTGGCCCAAGATGAGACGCCCCACTCCCACAGCTGGTGGCCCAAGATGAGACGCCCCACTCCCACAGCTGGTGGCCCAAGATGAGACGCCCCACTCCCACAGCTGGTGGCCCAAGATGAGACGCCCCACTCCCACAGCTGGTGGCCCAAGATGAGACGCCCCACTCCCACAGCTGGTGGCCCAAGATGAGACGCCCCACTCCCACAGCTGGTGGCCCAAGATGAGACGCCCCACTCCCACAGCTGGTGGCCCAAGATGAGACGCCCCACTCCCACAGCTGGTGGCCCAAGATGAGACGCCCCACTCCCACAGCTGGTGGCCCAAGATGAGACGCCCCACTCCCACAGCTGGTGGCCCAAGATGAGACGCCCCACTCCCACAGCTGGTGGCCCAAGATGAGACGCCCCACTCCCACAGCTGGTGGCCCAAGATGAGACGCCCCACTCCCACAGCTGGTGGCCCAAGATGAGACGCCCCACTCCCACAGCTGGTGGCCCAAGATGAGACGCCCCACTCCCACAGCTGGTGGCCCAAGATGAGACGCCCCACTCCCACAGCTGGTGGCCCAAGATGAGACGCCCCACTCCCACAGCTGGTGGCCCAAGATGAGACGCCCCACTCCCACAGCTGGTGGCCCAAGATGAGACGCCCCACTCCCACAGCTGGTGGCCCAAGATGAGACGCCCCACTCCCACAGCTGGTGGCCCAAGATGAGACGCCCCACTCCCACAGCTGGTGGCCCAAGATGAGACGCCCCACTCCCACAGCTGGTGGCCCAAGATGAGACGCCCCACTCCCACAGCTGGTGGCCCAAGATGAGACGCCCCACTCCCACAGCTGGTGGCCCAAGATGAGACGCCCCACTCCCACAGCTGGTGGCCCAAGATGAGACGCCCCACTCCCACAGCTGGTGGCCCAAGATGAGACGCCCCACTCCCACAGCTGGTGGCCCAAGATGAGACGCCCCACTCCCACAGCTGGTGGCCCAAGATGAGACGCCCCACTCCCACAGCTGGTGGCCCAAGATGAGACGCCCCACTCCCACAGCTGGTGGCCCAAGATGAGACGCCCCCTCCCACAGCTGGTGGCCCAAGATGAGACGCCCCACTCCCACAGCTGGTGGCCCAAGATGAGACGCCCCACTCCCACAGCTGGTGGCCCAAGATGAGACGCCCCACTCCCACAGCTGGTGGCCCAAGATGAGACGCCCCACTCCCACAGCTGGTGGCCCAAGATGAGACGCCCCACTCCCACAGCTGGTGGCCCAAGATGAGACGCCCCACTCCCACAGCTGGTGGCCCAAGATGAGACGCCCCACTCCCACAGCTGGTGGCCCAAGATGAGACGCCCCACTCCCACAGCTGGTGGCCCAAGATGAGACGCCCCACTCCCACAGCTGGTGGCCCAAGATGAGACGCCCCACTCCCACAGCTGGTGGCCCAAGATGAGACGCCCCGCTCCCACAGCTGGTGGCCCAAGATGAGACGCCCCACTCCCACAGCTGGTGGCCCAAGATGAGACGCCCCACTCCCACAGCTGGTGGCCCAAGATGAGACGCCCCACTCCCACAGCTGGTGGCCCAAGATGAGACGCCCCACTCCCACAGCTGGTGGCCCAAGATGAGACGCCCCACTCCCACAGCTGGTGGCCCAAGATGAGACGCCCCACTCCCACAGCTGGTGGCCCAAGATGAGACGCCCCACTCCCACAGCTGGTGGCCCAAGATGAGACGCCCCACTCCACAGCTGGTGGCCCAAGATGAGACGCCCCACTCCCACAGCTGGTGGCCCAAGATGAGACGCCCCACTCCCACAGCTGGTGGCCCAAGATGAGACGCCCCACTCCCACAGCTGGTGGCCCAAGATGAGACGCCCCACTCCCACAGCTGGTGGCCCAAGATGAGACGCCCCACTCCCACAGCTGGTGGCCCAAGATGAGACGCCCCACTCCCACAGCTGGTGGCCCAAGATGAGACGCCCCACTCCCACAGCTGGTGGCCCAAGATGAGACGCCCCACTCCCACAGCTGGTGGCCCAAGATGAGACGCCCCACTCCCACAGCTGGTGGCCCAAGATGAGACGCCCCACTCCCACAGCTGGTGGCCCAAGATGAGACGCCCCACTCCCACAGCTGGTGGCCCAAGATGAGACGCCCCACTCCCACAGCTGGTGGCCCAAGATGAGACGCCCCGCTCCCACAGCTGGTGGCCCAAGATGAGACGCCCCACTCCCACAGCTGGTGGCCCAAGATGAGACGCCCCACTCCCACAGCTGGTGGCCCAAGATGAGACGCCCCACTCCCACAGCTGGTGGCCCAAGATGAGACGCCCCACTCCCACAGCTGGTGGCCCAAGATGAGACGCCCACTCCCACAGCTGGTGGCCCAAGATGAGACGCCCCGCTCCCACAGCTGGTGGCCCAAGATGAGACGCCCCACTCCCACAGCTGGTGGCCCAAGATGAGACGCCCCACTCCCACAGCTGGTGGCCCAAGATGAGACGCCCCACTCCCACAGCTGGTGGCCCAAGATGAGACGCCCCACTCCCACAGCTGGTGGCCCAAGATGAGACGCCCCACTCCCACAGCTGGTGGCCCAAGATGAGACGCCCCACTCCCACAGCTGGTGGCCCAAGATGAGACGCCCCGCTCCCACAAGCTGGTGGCCCAAGATGAGACGCCCCACTCCCACAGCTGGTGGCCCAAGATGAGACGCCCCACTCTCCACAGCTGGTGGCCCAAGATGAGACGCCCCACTCCCACAGCTGGTGGCCCAAGATGAGACGCCCCACTCCCACAGCTGGTGGCCCAAGATGAGACGCCCCACTCCCACAGCTGGTGGCCCAAGATGAGACGCCCCGCTCCCACAGCTGGTGGCCCAAGATGAGGCGCCCCACTCCCACAGCTGGTGGCCCAAGATGAGACGCCCCACTCCCACAGCTGGTGGTCCAAGATGAGACGCCCCACTCTCCCACAGCTGGTGGCCCAAGATGAGACGCCCCACTCCCACTGCTGGTGGCCAAGATGAGACGCCCCACTCCCACAGCTGGTGGCCAAGATGAGACGCCCCACTCCCACAGCTGGTGGCCCAAGATGAGACGCCCCACTCCCACAGCTGGTGGCCCAAGATGAGACGCCCCACTCCCACAGCTGGTGGCCAAGATGAGACGCCCCACTCCCACAGCTGGTGGCCAAGATGAGACGCCCCACTCCCACAGCTGGTGGCCAAGATGAGACGCCCCACTCCCACAGCTGGTGGCCCAAGATGAGACGCCCCACTCCCACAGCTGGTGGCCCAAGATGAGACGCCCCACTCCCACAGCTGGTGGCCCAAGATGAGACGCCCCGCTCCCACAGCTGGTGGCCCAAGATGAGACGCCCCACTCCCACAGCTGGTGGCCCAAGATGAGACGCCCCACTCCCACAGCTGGTGGCCCAAGATGAGACGCCCCACTTCCACAGCTGGTGGACCAAGATGAGACGCCCCGCTCCCACAGCTGGTGGCCCAAGATGAGACGCCCCACTCCCACAGCTGGTGGCCCAAGATGATTCGCCCCACTCCCACAGCTGGTGGGCCAAGATGAGACGCCCCACTCCAATAGCTGGTGGCCCAAGATGAGACGCCCCGCTCCCACAGCTGGTGGTCAAGATGATACGCCCCACTCCCACAGCTGGTGGGCCAAGATGAGACGCCCCACTCCCATAGCTGGTGGCCCAAGATGAGACGCCCCACTCTCACAACTGGTGGTCAAAATGAGACGCCCCACTCCCACAGCTGGTGGCCCAAGATGAGACGCCCCGCTCCCACAGCTGGTGGCCCAAGATGAAACGCCCCACTCTCACAGCTGGTGGCCCAAGATGAGACGCCCCACTCCCACAGCTGGTGGCCCAAGATGAGACGCCCCACTCCCACAGCTGGTGGCCCAAGATGAGACGCCCCGCTCCCACAGCTGGTGGCCCAAGATGAGACGCCCCACTCCCACAGCTGGTGGCCCAAGATGAGACGCCCCACTCCCACAGCTGGTGGCCCATGATGAGACGCCCCGCTCCCACAGCTGGTGACCCAAGATGAGACGCCCCACTCCCACAGCTGGTGGCCCAAGATGAGACGCCCCGCTCCCACAGCTGGTGGCCCAAGATGAGACGCCCCACTCCCACAGCTGGTGGCCCAAGATGATACGCCCCACTCCCACAGCTGGTGGCCCAAGATGAGACGCCCCACTTCCACAGCTGGTGGACCAAGATGAGACGCCCCGCTCCCACAGCTGGTGGCCCAAGATGAGACGCCCCACTCCCACAGCTGGTGGCCCAAGATGATTCGCCCCACTCCCACAGCTGGTGGGCCAAGATGAGACGCCCCACTCCAATAGCTGGTGGCCCAAGATGAGACGCCCCGCTCCCACAGCTGGTGGTCAAGATGATACGCCCCACTCCCACAGCTGGTGGGCCAAGATGAGACGCCCACTCTCATAGCTGGTGGCCCAAGATGAGACGCCCCACTCTCACAACTGGTGGTCAAAATGAGACGCCCCACTCCCACAGCTGGTGGCCCAAGATGAGACGCCCCGCTCCCACAGCTGGTGGCCCAAGATGAAACGCCCCACTCTCACAGCTGGTGGCCCAAGATGAGACGCCCCACTCCCACAGCTGGTGGCCCAAGATGAGACGCCCCACTCCCACAGCTGGTGGCCCAAGATGAGACGCCCCGCTCCCACAGCTGGTGGCCCAAGATGAGACGCCCCACTCCCACAGCTGGTGGCCCAAGATGAGACGCCCCACTCCCACAGCTGGTGGCCCATGATGAGACGCCCCGCTCCCACAGCTGGTGACCCAAGATGAGACGCCCCACTCCCACAGCTGGTGGCCCAAGATGAGACGCCCCGCTCCCACAGCTGGTGGCCCAAGATGAGACGGGCCACAATACATAATTCACTAGACCAAATACTGACTAGAAACTCCACCCCATAATACAAATTTACAAATAAACTCGTGATTTATTTAATTCTAGTTATATTTAAATGGTGCCTTATATCTAGTCAGAAAATGTTTTGAAGAATTCCGACATCTTTTTCCCCAGCTTAAACGCTTTAAAAAGCTTTAGTGACTTTCTTTCATTGTTGGAAGCTTTAATTATTTGTTAATTGACTCAACAATTGTGACATATTTCCTCCCCTTCATTACAATCAGTTGCACAATCCTTGCAATATATAGCACAGGCGCCAGCAGCTGTTCCGAGCGGCCTGAATCCATACCAGAATACATAATAATACATAATAATACATAATAACACATATATATTTGATTACAGCAACCCTAACACACAAAGATTCCAGCTCTCTCACTCCAAGAGAAAACTCGTAATTTGTTGTAGAAATTCCGTATAATGGCTGTTTCTTAATGGTCATCGTGCGGTGTCTGGCCTCATTCCCTCTCCCCCTCGTTAGTTCTCTCTTGCATTGGTCTTAATGACCTAGTTTGGCCTGTCTTAATTTGTTCTTATGTCTTGTCTTTGTGTTAGACTTTCTTTTGAAGTTTCTTTGTGAGCAGAGCCTTGTATGGGGGAGTTGTGGTTGGCTAGTGGTGGCTAGGGTGAGTTTACCTAGTTGTGCTTGGTTAGTGGTGGCTAGGGTAAGTTACCTAGTTGTGCTTGGTTAGTAGTGGCTAGGGTGAGTTTACCTAGTTGTGCTTGGTTAGTGGAGACTAGGGTGAGTTTAGCTAGTTGTGCTTGGTTAGTGGTGGCTAGGGTGAGTTTACCTAGTTGTGCTTGGCTAGTAGTGGCTAGGGTGAGTTTGGTTGTGCTTGGTTAGTGGTGGCTAGGGTGAGTTTGGTTGTGCTTGGCTAGTGGTGGCTAGGGTGCGTTTACCTAGTTGTGCTTGGTTAGTGGTGGCTAGGGTGAGTTTACCTAGTTGTGCTTGGTTAGTAGTGGCTAGGGTGCGTTTACCTAGTTGTGCTTGGTTAGTGGAGGCTAGGGTGAGTTTACCTAGTTGTGCTTGGTTAGTGGTGGCTAGGGTGAGTTTACCTAGTGGTGCTTGGTTAGTGGTGGCTAGGGTGAGTTTGGTTGTGCTTGGCTAATGGTGGCTAGGGTGCGTTTACCTAGTTGTGCTTGGTTAGTGGAGGCTAGGGTGAGTTTAGCTAGTTGTGCTTGGTTAGTGGTGGCTAGGGTGAGTTTACCTAGTGGTGCTTGGTTAGTGGAGGCTAGGGTGAGTTTACCTAGTTGTGCTTGGCTAGTGGTGGCTAGGGTGAGTTTACCTAGTTGTGCTTGGTTAGTGGTGGCTAGGGTGAGTTTACCTAGTGGTGCTTGGTTAGTGGTGGCTAGGGTGAGTTTACCTAGTGGTGCTTGGTTACTGGTGGCTAGGGTGAGTTTAGTTGTACTTGGCTAGTGGTGACTAGGGTGAGTTTACCTAGTTGTGCTTGGTTAGTGGTGGCTAGGGTGAGTTTACCTAGTTGTGCTTGGTTAGTGGTGGCTAGGGTGAGTTTACCTAGTTGTGCTTGGTTAGTGGTGGCTAGGGTGAGTTTACCTAGTTGTGCTTGGCTAGTGGTGGCTAGGGTGAGTTTACCTAGTTGTGCTTGGTTAGTGGTGGCTAGGGTGAGTTTACCTAGTTGTGCTTGGCTAGTGGTGGCCAGGGTGAGTTTACCTAGTTGTGCTTGGTTAGTGGTGGCTAGGGTGAGTTTACCTAGTTGTGCTTGGTTAGTGGTGGCTAGGGTGAGTTTACCTAGTTGTGCTTGGTTAGTGGTGGCTAGGGTGAGTTTACCTAGTTGTGCTTGGTTAGTGGTGGCTAGGGTGAGTTTACCTAGTTGTGCTTGGCTAGTGGTGGCTAGGGTGAGTTTACCTAGTTGTGCTTGGTTAGTGGTGGCTAGGGTGAGTTTACCTAGTTGTGCTTGGCTAATGGTGGCTAGGGTGAGTTTACCTAGTTGTGCTTGGTTAGTGTTGGCTAGGGTGAGTTTACCTAGTTGTGTTTGGCTAGTGGTGGCTAGGGTGAGTTTATCTAGTGGTGCTTGGTTAGTGGTGGCTAGGGTGAGTTTACCAAGTTGTGCTTGGTTAGTGGTGGCTAGGGTGAGTTTACCTAGTTGTGCTTGGCTAGTGGTGGCTAGGGTGAGTTTACCTAGTTGTGCTTGGTTAGTGGTGGCTAGGGTGAGTTTACCTAGTTGTGCTTGGCTAGTGGTGGCTAGGGTGAGTTTACCTAGTTGTGCTTGGTTAGTGGTGGCTAGGGTGAGTTTACCTAGTTGTGCTTGGCTAGTGGTGGCTAGGGTGAGTTTACCTAGTGGTGCTTGGCTAGTGGTGGCTAGGGTGAGTTTACCTAGTTGTGCTTGGCTAATGGTGGCTAGGGTGAGTTTACCTAGTTGTGCTTGGTTAGTGGTGGCTAGGGTGAGTTTACCTAGTTGTGCTTGGCTAGTGGTGGCTAGGGTGAGTTTACCTAGTGGTGCTTGGCTAGTGGTGGCTAGGGTGAGTTTACCTAGTGGTGCTTGGTTAGTGGTGGCTAGGGTGAGTTTAGTTGTGCTTGGCTAGTGGTGGCTAGGGTGAGTTTACCTAGTTGTGCTTGGCTAGTGGTGGCTAGGGTGAGTTTACCTAGTGGTGCTTATTTAGTGGTGGCTAGGGTGAGTTTAGTTGTGCTTGGCTAGTGGTGGCTAGGGTGAGTTTACCTAGTGGTGCTTGGTTAGTGGTGGCTAGGGTGAGTTTACCTAGTGGTGCTTGGTTAGTGGTGGCTAGGGTGAGTTTACCTAGTGGTGCTTGGCTAGTGGTGGCTAGGGTGAGTTTAACTAGTGGTGCTTGGTTAGTGGTGGCTAGGGTGAGTTTACCTAGTTGTGCTTGGTTAGTGGTGGCTAGGGTGAGCTTAGTTGTGCTTGGCTAGTGGTGGCTAGGGTGAGTTTACCTAGTTGTGCTTGGTTAGTGGTGGCTAGGGTGAGTTTACCTAGTTGTGCTTGGTTAGTGGTGGCTAGGGCGAGTTTACCTAGTTGTGCTTGGTTAGTGGTGGCTAGGGTGAGTTTACCTAGTGGTGCTTGGCTAGTGGTGGCTAGGGTGAGTTTACCTAGTGGTGCTTGGTTAGTGGTGGCTACTGTGAGTTTAGCTAGTTGTGCTTGGCTAGGGTGAGTTTACCTAGTTGTGCTTGGCTAGTGGTGGATAGGGTGAGTTTACCTAGTTGTGCTTGGCTAGTGGAGGCTAGGGTGAGTTTACCTAGTTGTGCTTGGTTAGTGGTGGCTAGGGTGAGCTTACCTAGTTATGCTTGGCTAGTGGTGGCTAGGGTGAGCTTACCTAGTGGTGCTTGGCTAGTGGTGGCTAGGGTGAGTTTACCTAGTGGTGCTTGGTTAGTGGTGGCTAGGGTGAGCTTACCTAGTTGTGCTTGGTTAGTGGTGGCTACTGTGAGTTTAGCTAGTTGTGCTTAGCTAGGGTGAGTTTACCTAGTTGTGCTTGGCTAGTGGAGGCTAGGGTGAGTTTACCTAGTTGTGCTTGGTTAGTGGTGGCTAGGGTGAGCTTACCTAGTTGTGCTTGGCTAGTGGCTTCTTGTATCACCTACGTTCCAGCTCCTTGAACTTGTTAATCACTCATTCAGTTCCTTATTCCTGGCAGTCTCGTCTGTGTGTCTGTGTCTGTGTGTCTGTGTCTGTGTCTGTGTCTGTCATCTTTCCCTTCGTTTTCTTGCCTCTTTCTGAAAAATTATGTCTTTGTCTTCTATGTTTATTACGCTTAATACGCTCTTTGTTAACCTTTAGTATTTTGTATGTTGCGATCATATTCTTTTTTTTTTACTTTTCTCCTAATGTCATTAGGTTTAGTTCACTTAGCTTGTCTTCTTAGCTTATTTCTCAAATATTTATTACTTTTGTATCATTTTGGGTACTTTAAATATTCTTTTTATGCTCTTATTAGCAGCTCTGCTTCTTGCTGGAGTTATATTCTTAAATAGTTATAATTGTTCTATATTCTTAGACGTGTCTATCCTGCTCAGATGTATATTATTCTTAAGTGAAACATTTCTTGAGAAAATTTTCAAAATTTATTTATATATTTGCATCCTGCACAATCAACAGAATTTGTTTATTGATGAGCATTGACTATTGTAACTTGTTCATCAAGATTGTAACTTGCATAGTCAAATTAATTGTGGGGTTCAGTCCCTGAGCCCATTATGTGCCTCTGTAACCCTTTATGTGCCTCACTACCGCCCACAGGATGGGTATGGGGTGCATAATAAATGAACTAAACTGAACTCTTAATTCTCCCAATTATAGTGAGGTAGGTCAACCCTGGCTAAATAATCTGCACTTATCAAACATATAAATTCCCCTGATAATTTTCTATGTGGTAATCATGTCTTCTCTAACTCTTCTGATTTTTAGTAACTTGAGGTTTAATTTAAGCATTCCTTTCCTCGTATGTCAAATGCTTCTGTTCTGGGACCACTTATAGGGACATTCCACTTAATTTGATATACACTATAAGTTGGAGCTGCATACTACATGATTGGTCTGACATACGTGATGTACAAGGGTCTGAATTATTCTTTACACAAGTTCACACGACCATCGCAGTATCTGGCGACAGGTTCCGTATATGATCCTTACAATCTTTCTCCTTGCCTGATTCTTGAAGGAATTCATCTCTGATATGGTGTGTGTGTGTGTGTGTGTGTGTGTGTGTGTGTGTGTGTGTGTGTGTGTGTGTGTATGTGTGTTTGTGTGTGTGTGGTGTGTGTGTGTGTGTGTGTGTGTGTGTGTGTGTGTGTGTGTGTGTGTGGGTGTGTGTGTGTGCGTGTGTGTGGTGTGTGTGTGTGTGTGTGTGTGTGTGTGTGTGTGTGTGTGTGTGTGTGTGTGTGTGTGGGTGTGTGTGTGTTGTGTGTGTGTGTGTGTGTGTGTGTGGTGTGTGTGTGTGTGTGTGTTGTGTGTGTGTGTGTGTGTGTGTGTGTGTGTGTGTGTTGTGTGTTGTGTGTGTGTTGTTGTGTGTGTGTGTGTGTTGTGTGTGTGTTGGTGTGTGTGTTGTGTGTGTGTGTGTGTGTGTGTTGTGTGTGTGTGTGTGTGGTGTGTGTGTGTGTGTGTACTCACCTATATGTACTCACCTATATGTGTCTGCAGGATCGAGCATTGACTCTTGGATCCCGCCTTTCGAGCATCAGTTGTTTACAGCAATGACTCCTATCCCATTTCCCTATCATACCTGGTTTTAAAATTATGAATAGTATTGGCTTCCACAACCTGTTCCTTAAGTGCATTCCATTTTCCCACTACTCTCACGCTAAAAGAAAACTTCCTAACATCTCTGTGACTCATCTGAGTTTCTAACTTCCATCCATGTCCCCTCGTTCTGTTACTATTCCGTGTGAACATTTCGTCTATGTCCACTCTGTCAATCCCTCTGAGTATTTTATACGTTCCTATCATGTCCCCCCTCTCCCTTCTTCTTTCTAGTGTCGTAAGGCATAGTTCCCCCAGGCGCTCCTCATACCCCATCCCTCGTAGCTCTGGGACGAGTCTCGTTGCAAACCTCTGAACCTTTTCCAGTTTCATTATGTGCTTCTTTAGATGGGGACTCCATGATGAGGCGGCATACTCTAAGACTGGCCTCACGTAGGCAGTGTAAAGAGCCCTAAATGCCTCCTTACTTAGGTTTCTGAATGATGTTCTAACTTTTGCCAGTGTAGAGTACGCTGCTGTCGTTATCCTATTTATATGTGCCTCAGGAGATAGATTAGGTGTTACGTCCACACCCAGGTCTCTTTCGCGCGTCGTCACAGGTAGGCTGTTCCCCTTCATTGTGTACTGTCCCTTTGGTCTCCTATCTCCTAGTCCCATTTCCATAACTTTACATTTGCTCGTGTTGAATTCCAGTAGCCATTTCTCTGACCATCTCTGCAACCTGTTCAGGTCCTCTTGGAGGATCCTGCAATCCTCATCTGTCACAACTCTTCTCATCAACTTTGCGTCATCCGCAAACATCGACATGTAGGACTCTACACCCGTAAACATGTCGTTAACATATACAAGAAATAGAATTGGTCCCAGCACCGATCCTTGTGGTACTCCACTTGTTACTGTTCGCCAGTCCGACTTCTCGCCCCTTACCGTAACTCTTTGGCTCCTTCCTGTTAGGTAGTTCCTTATCCATGCTAGGACCTTTCCCCCTACCCCCGCCTGCCTCTCGAGTTTGAATAGCAGTCTCATGTGCGGTACTGTATCAAAGGCTTTTTGGCAGTCCAGAAATATGCAGTCTGCCCAACCATCTCTGTCCTGTCTTATCCTCGTTATTTTATCATAGAATTCCAGAAGGTTTGTTAGGCACGATTTCCCTGTCCAGAACCCATGTTGATGCTTGTTCACAAACCTAATGTTCTCCAGGTGTGCAACCAGTCGTAGCCTAATTATTCTTTCCAGTATTTTACAGGGGATGCTTGTCAGTGATACAGGTCTATAGTTAAGTGCCTCCTCCCTATCGCCTTTCTTGAAGATCGGCACGACATTTGCCTTCTTCCAGCAACTGGGCAATTCTCCCGACATAAGTGACTCATTAAAGATCATTGCCAGAGGCACGCTGAGGGCCTGCGCTGCTTCTTTTAGTATCCACGGTGATACTTTGTCTGGTCCTACTGCTTTAGATGCATCTAGAGTTGTCAACTGTTTCATTACCTCCTCTACTGTCACCTCTATATCTGATAGTCTTTCATCTAGGGTAACCCCTTCCAACAATGGGAGCTGCTCGGGCTCGGTAGTGAACACTCCATGGAAACTGGCATTCAGTGCCTCACAGATTTCCTTGTCACTTTCAGTATATGTCCCCTCTGCCTTCCTTAGTCTTGTCACTTGGTCGTTCACCGACATTTTTCTTCTTATATGACTGTGTAGTAGCTTAGGTTGTTTTTTCGCTTTGATTGCAATATCGTTCTCATAGTCCCTTTCCGATGTCCGTCTGATGTTAATGTAATCGTTCCTAGCTCTGTTGCATCTGATCCTGTTGTCCTCTGTCCTTTGTCTTCTGTATTTCCTCCACTCCCGCCTGCTGGCCATTTTTGCTTCCTGACACTGTCTATTAAACCATGGGTTATTATATTCCTTCTTATTTTTTCCCTTTACTGTTGGTATAAATCTCTCTTCGGCCTCTTGGCATTTCTGTATGACTAGGTCCATCATATCTTGGACTGTTTTTCCTCTAATTTCTTCCTCCCACTGCACTTCTCCCAGATAGTCCCTTATCCTCCTATAGTCCCCTTTCCTGTAGTCAACTCTCCTTTCCCAGATCTCTTGTCCCATGGTCACAAGTTTGAATTCCATCATGTAGTCAAAGACTAGGACACAATGGTCACTGGCCCCTAGAGGTATTTCATGCTCCAAATTCTCGATATCTTCTACGTTCTGGGTGAAAATCAGGTCTAATAGGCTCGGTGCATCTCCTCCTCTTTCCCTTGTGTCTTCCTTCACATGCTGTGTTAGGAAATTCCTGTCTATAACATCTACTAATTTTGCTCCCCACGTTTCGTCCCCTCCATGGGGATTCCTTGATTCCCAATTTATCTCTCCATGATTTAGGTCCCCCATGATCAGCAGCTTCGCTCTCATTCTGTGGGCTAGTGTTGCTGCCTTCTGCAGTTCATCTATGCATGCCTTGTTGTTGTCATCATACTCCTGTCTGGGTCTTCTACTGTTTGGTGGGGGATTGTAGATTACCAAGATCACAATCTTCCTCCCATCTACTGTCAAAGTTCCATGTATGAAGCTTGTGCACTCATTGGTAACCCGATTTCCCAGGTCTTCAAACTTCCATTTCCGCTTTATTAGGAGTGCCACTCCCCCTCCCTGTCTCTGTGTCCTCTCTTTTCTTATCACCTGGTACCCTTCAGGAAAGATTGCATCTGAGATCATGTCATTAATTTTAGTTTCCACAATTGCAACTATGTCAGGATTTGCCTCACTCACTCTTTCTTTTATCTCTTCTGCTTTATTAGATACCCCATCAGCATTGGTGTACCAAACCTTGAGATTCTTCATGGAAACTCCTGTACCAGAGTTCTCCCTTCCTCTGGGGGTCTGGGGGGATCTGGGGGGTGTCTGGGGGGTGACTGGGGGCAGGGGGGACCTGGGGGATCTGGGGGGTGTCTGGGGGATGACTGGGGGCGGGGAGGATCCGGAGGATGTCCGGGGGGATCCGGGGGTGTCTGGGGGGGTCCGGGGGGTGTCTGGGGGGGTCCGGGGGGTGTATGGGGGGTGAAAGAGGTCGGGAGGGGTGCTTGGGGGGTTAATGGGGGCTGGGCTTCTAGGAAGGTAGGTAGGAGGGTTTGGGGTAGGGCCTGGGTAGGTAGGTCTGGAGTAGGAAGGGCATACTGGGTCTGAAGATTAGGGAGGGTCTGATAGGCATAGAGGGGTTGGAGGATAGCGTAAGGTTGGGAGTCAGATAGAGGTTGAGAGGTCGGGAGGGGGAAGGATAAAGAGGGTGGGGGGAACCTCCCACCCCCCTCGCAAGGGTGGGGGTCACATGGAAGGAGAGGGGATGAGGAGGGATGAGGGCTGGGTGGGTTTTTGGGGTTGAGGGGATGAGGGCTGGGTGGGTTTTGGGGGTTGAGGGAATGAGGGCTGGGTGGGTTTTTGGGGGTTGAGGGAATGAGGGCTGGGTGGGTTTTGGGGGTTGAGGGGATGAGGGCTGTATGTGTGTGTGTGTGGTGTGTGGTGTACTCACCTATTTGTACTCACCTATTTGTGCTTGCGGGGTTGAGCTTTGGCTCTCTGGTCCCGCCTCTCAACTGTCAATCAACTGGTGTACAGGTTCCTGAGCCTACTGGGCTCTATCATATCTACATTATAAACTGTGTATGGAGTCAGCCTCCACCACATCACTTCCTATCCCGCCAAACACACACCGAAACTACGACGTTGGTACAACGTTCGAACAAGATTTAGTACTTCCTAACCAGTTATAACAACCAATATAGCAAGTTGTAACAACGTTCTAGTACGTCATAAACACGTTAAGCCAAGATATTACAACTTTATTACAAGTTGTAACAAGCGGAGAATAGAGACAGTTTCGGTTTGTGTTTCCAGGGTAATGCATTCCACCTGTTAACTACTTTGACACTGAAAAAGTTATTTCTAACGTCTCTGTGGCTCATGTGGGTACTCAGTCTCCACCTGTGTCCCCTTGTTCGTGTCCCACCCGTGTTAAACCTTATCTACCCTGTCAACTTTACGACTTTACACTTGCTGGTGTTAAACTCTAATAGCCATTCCTTCAGTCTGTCCAGGTTATCTTCTGGTCTCTTGCTGTCCTCTGTCTTTATCCTTCTCATGATCTTAAGTATTATCAGTACACATAGAGAGGAATGAACCTATATCCTCTGGTGGATCATTTTTATGTGTCAGAAACCTGTGTCACACAGCTGTCACCTGTGTTACACAGCTGTCACCTGTGTCACGCCAGCTGTCACCTGTGTCACAGCTGTCACCTGTGTGACACAGCTGTCACCTGTGTCACACAGCTGTCACCTGTGTCACACAGCTGTCACCTGTGTCACACAGCTGTCACCTGTGTGACACAGCTGTCACCTGTGTCACATAGCTGTCACCTGTGTCACGCCTGTCACCTGTGTCACACAGCTGTCACCTGTGTCACACAGCTGTCACCTGTGTGACACAGCTGTCACCTGTGTCACACAGCTGTCACCTGTGTCACACAGCTGTCACCTGTGTCACACAGCTGTCACCTGTGTCACATAGCTGTCACCTGTGTCACACAGCTGTCACCTGTGTCACACAGCTGTCACCTGTGTCACACAGCTGTCACCTGTGTCACGTCAGCTGTCACCTGTGTCACAGCTGTCACCTGTGTCACCCCAGCTGTCACCTGTGTTACACAGCTGTCACCTGTGTCACGCCAGCTGTCACCTGGTCACAGCTGTCACCTGTGTGATACAGCTGTCACCTGTGTCACACAGCTGTCACCTGTGTGACACAGCTGTCACACAGCTGTCACCTGTGTGACACAGCTGTCACCTGTGTCACATAGCTGTCACCTGTGTCACGCCTGTCACCTGTGTCACACAGCTGTCACCTGTGTCACACAGCTGTCACCTGTGTCACACAGCTGTCACCTGTGTCACACAGCTGTCACCTGTGTCACACAGCTGTCACCTGTGTCACACAGCTGTCACCTGTGTCACACAGCTGTCACCTGTGTCACACCAGCTGTCACCTGCGTCACACAGCTGTCACCTGCGTCACACAGCTGTCACCTGTGTCACACCAGCTGTCACCTGTGTCACACCAGCTGTCACCTGTGTCACACAGCTGTCACCTGTGTCACACCAGCTGTCACCTGTGTCACACAGCTGTCACCTGTGTCACACAGCTGTCACCTGTGTCACACAGCTGTCACCTGTGTCACACAGCTGTCACCTGTGTCACACAGCTGTCTCCTGTGTCACACCAGCTGTCACCTGTGTCACACAGCTGTCACCTGTGTCACACAGCTGTCACCTGTGTCACACAGCTGTCTCCTGTGTCACACCAGCTGTCTCCTGTGTCACACAGCTGTCACCTGTGTCACATCAGCTGTCCCTGTGTCACACAGCTGTCACCTGTGTCACACAGCTGTCACCTGTGTCACCCAACAAGGAGAGAAAATGCGTGACCGAGCATCAATCACCTTGTTTGTCTTCTTTCTTCTCCCTCCTTCTCTCACCTCTCCCTCCTTCTCTCACCTCTCTCCTCCTCTCACCTCTCCCTCCTTCCCTCACCTCTCCCTCCAACCCGTCCTCACACAAGACAGCACATATATGACTTAATGCTTAAAGTCCATATGTTACATGTGATTTAGTACATATGTGGTATATTCCGAGTTAACTTTTTTACCAAGGCCCAAACTCTTCATCACGTACAATTTACGTCTCACAGTACCCGTCCATCAACGTAGATAGCAGAATAGTCGTGATTGGTTCCGTATAATGAAAATTGTAGTTTTCAGGTCACACATGGGTTGTGAAATTTACCTACTATTGTCCATGCTCTTAGAATTTACAAATCAGCTACATCCGATTGAAGGCTCGTATTTTTGTTTTGAGAAATATTAGTTGTTCTAGTAAATTATAATAAGCACTATAATTATTACATAGAATTACAGTGCTTCACCAATCAATATAATATACAATAGTTTGTGCCTTAAAATTTTTAAAGAATGTTTTGTAGGAACGCTAACAGAAAACGATGTTACGTTGTCTATGGGGTAAACTACTGCAAATGGTGTGGTGTCTACTAGTATCAACTATAGGATGCGTATAGGGTCCACTAAAACCTGTTAGGTGGTAAGGGGTCCAATATCACCCGCAGGATGGGTATGGGGGTCACATCCACCCACAGGATGGGTATG
>WNGS01074020.1:0-12850 GCA_020271785.1 Procambarus virginalis | reverse complement strand
TTGCTTAGCTGAACTATGTAGTCAGTTTCTGAAGCTATATGTGCCTCTCTAATCACTTAACGTCTCGCTTCCTGCAGGTCTGCGTTCAATCCCCGACCGTCCAAGTGGTTGGGCACCGTTCCTTTCAACTAATATTAAGTTACCTTGGCTGTCTCTCAGCTGTCTTAACCACTTGCTTCACATCTGCCGGGATAATTACCTCCAGTAATTCACATCCAGGACGGAGTCCTCCTTTCTTCCTGAGTTTAATTAAACACAACGAAATTAAAATTATTTAAATTAAATTAACAATGAGAGCATTAATGATTATTTTGTATTAATATAACCAGATAGATTTTAATTTATCAAATTATTCATTTATATATAAGGAAAAAACTGTGAAATTGTTTTTAATCAATAAAGAATGTTTGTTTGAAAGAACATCTGTTATTTGCTCTACCATGCTCTATGGTGGACTACGGTCACTGCTCTACCATGCTCTATGGTGGACTACGGTCACTGCTCTACCATGCTCTATGGTGGACTACGGTCACTGCTCTACCATGCTCTATGGTGGACTACGGTCACTGCTCTACCATGCTCTATGGTGGACTACGGTCACTGCTCTACCATGCTCTATGGTGGACTACGGTCACTCTGCTCTACCATGCTCTATGGTGGACTACGGTCACTGCTCTACCATGCTCTATGGTGGACTACGGTCACTGCTCTACCATGCTCTATGGTGGACTACAGTCACTGCTCTACCATGCTCTATGGTGGACTACGGTCACTCTGCTCTACCATGCTCTATGGTGGACTACGGTCTCTCTGCTCTACCATGCTCTATGGTGGACATCAGTCACTCTGCTCTACCATGCTCTATGGTGGACAACAGTCACTCTGCTCTACCATGCTCTATGGTGGACTACGGTCACTGCTCTACCATGCTCTATGGTGGACTACGGTCACTCTGCTCTACCATGCTCTATGGTGGACTACGGTCTCTCTGCTCTACCATGCTCTATGGTGGACTACGGTCACTCTGCTCTACCATGCTCTATGGAGGACATCAGTCACTCTGCTCTACCATGCTCTATGGTGGACAACAGTCACTCTGCTCTACCATGCTCTATGGTGGACAACAGTCACTCTGCTCTACCATGCTCTATGGTGGACAACAGTCACTCTGCTCTACCATGCTCTATGGTGGACAACAGTCATTCTGCTCTACCATGCTCTATGGTGGACAACAGTCACTCTGCTCTACCATGCTCTATGGAGGACAACAGTCACTCTGCTCTACCATGCTCTATGGTGGACAACAGTCACTATCTGCTCTACCATGCTCTATGGTGGACAACAGTCACTCTGCTCTACCATGCTCTATGGTGGACAACAGTCACTCTGCTCTACCATGCTCTATGGTGGACTATATTCACTCTGCTCTACCATGCTCTATGGTGGACAACAGTCACTCTGCTCTACCATGCTCTATGGTGGAC
The DNA here is from genome assembly GCA_020271785.1 of Procambarus virginalis. NCBI lineage: Eukaryota > Metazoa > Arthropoda > Malacostraca > Decapoda > Cambaridae > Procambarus > Procambarus virginalis. The sequence continues at coordinate 11,366 of WNGS01074020.1, read as the reverse complement.
AACAGTCACTCTGCTCTACCATGCTCTATGGTGGACAACAGTCACTCTGCTCTACCATGCTCTATGGTGGACAACAGTCACTCTGCTCTACCATGCTCTATGGTGGACAACAGTCACTCTTCTCTACCATGCTCTATGGTGGACAACAGTCACTCTGCTCTACCATGCTCTATGGTGGACAACAGTCACTCTGCTCTACCATGTTCTATGGTGGACAACAGTCACTATCTGCTCTACCATGCTCTATGGTGGACAACAGTCACTCTGCTCTACCATGCTCTATGGTGGACAACAGTCACTATCTGCTCTACCATGCTCTATGGTGGACAACAGTCACTCTGCTCTACCATGCTCTATGGTGGACAACAGTCACTCTGCTCTACCATGCTCTATGGTGGACAACAGTCACTCTGCTCTACCATGCTCTATGGTGGACAACAGTCACTCTGCTCTACCATGCTCTATGGTGGACAACAGTCACTCTGCTCTACCATGCTCTATGGTGGACAACAGTCACTCTGCTCTACCATGCTCTATGGTGGACAACAGTCACTCTGCTCTACCATGCTCTATGGTGGACAACAGTCACTCTGCTCTACCATGCTCTATGGTGGACAACAGTCACTCTGCTCTACCATGCTCTATGGTGGACAACAGTCACTCTGCTCTACCATGCTCTATGGTGGACAACAGTCACTCTGCTCTACCATGCTCTATGGTGGACAACAGTCACTCTGCTCTACCATGCTCTATGGTGGACAACAGTCACTCTGCTCTACCATGCTCTATGGTGGACAACAGTCACTCTGCTCTACCATGCTCTATGGTGGACAACAGTCACTCTGCTCTACCATGCTCTATGGTGGACAACAGTCACTCTGCTCTACCATGCTCTGTGGTGGACAACAGTCACTCTGCTCTACCATGCTCTATGGTGGACAACAGTCACTCTGCTCTACCATGCTCTATGGTGGACAACAGTCACTCTGCTCTACCATGCTCTGTGATGGACAACAGTCACTCTGCTCTACCATGCTCTGTGGTGGACAACAGTCACTCTGCTCTACCATGCTCTGTGGTGGACAACAGTCACTCTGCTCTACCATGCTCTATGGTGGACAACAGTCACTCTGCTCTACCATGCTCTGTGGTGGACTATAGTCACTCTGCTCTACCATGCTCTATGGTGGACAACAGTCACTCTGCTCTACCATGTTCTATGGTGGACAACAGTCACTCTGCTCTACCATTCTCTGTGGTGGACAACAGTCACTCTGCTCTACCATGCTCTGTGGTGGACAACAGTCACTCTGCTCTACCATGCTCTATGGTGGACAACAGTCACTCTGCTCTACCATGCTCTATGGTGGACAACAGTCACTGTGCTCTACCATGCTCTATGGTGGACAACAGTCACTCTGCTCTACCATGCTCTATGGTGGACAACAGTCACTCTGCTCTACCATGCTCTATGGTGGACAACAGTCACTCTGCTCTGCCATGCTCTATGGTGGACAACAGTCACTCTGCTCTACCATGCTCTATGGTGGACAACAGTCACTCTGCTCTGCTATGCTCTATGGTGGACAACAGTCACTCTGCTCTACCATGCTCTATGGTGGACAACAGTCACTCTGCTCTGCCATGCTCTATGGTGGACAACAGTCACTCTGCTCTGCCACGCTCTATGGTGGACAACAGTCACTCTGCTCTACCATGCTCTATGGTGGACAACAGTCACTCTGCTCTACCATGCTCTATGGTGGACAACAGTCACTCTGCTCTACCATGCTCTGTGGTGGACAACAGTCACTCTGCTCTACCATGCTCTATGGTGGACAACAGTCACTCTGCTCTACCATGTTCTATGGTGGACAACAGTCACTTTGCTCTACCATGTTCTATGGTGGACAACAGTCACTCTGCTCTACCATGCTCTGTGATGGACAACAGTCACTCTGCTCTACCATGCTCTGTGGTGGACAACAGTCACTCTGCTCTACCATGCTCTGTGGTGGACAACAGTCACTCTGCTCTACCATGCTCTATGGTGGACAACAGTCACTCTGCTCTACCATGCTCTGTGGTGGACTATAGTCACTCTGCTCTACCATGCTCTATGGTGGACAACAGTCACTCTGCTCTACCATGTTCTATGGTGGACAACAGTCACTCTGCTCTACCATTCTCTGTGGTGGACAACAGTCACTCTGCTCTACCATGCTCTGTGGTGGACAACAGTCACTCTGCTCTACCATGCTCTATGGTGGACAACAGTCACTCTGCTCTACCATGCTCTATGGTGGACAACAGTCACTCTGCTCTACCATGCTCTATGGTGGACAACAGTCACTCTGCTCTACCATGCTCTGTGGTGGACAACAGTCACTCTGCTCTACCATGCTCTATGGAGGACAACAGTCACTCTGCTCTACCATGCTCTATGGTGGACAACAGTCACTCTGCTCTACCATGCTCTATGGTGGACAACAGTCACTCTGCTCTACCATGCTCTATGGAGGACAACAGTCACTCTGCTCTACCATGCTCTATGGTGGACAACAGTCACTCTGCTCTACCATGCTCTGTGGTGGACAACAGTCACTCTGCTCTACCATGCTCTATGGAGGACAACAGTCACTCTGCTCTACCATGCTCTATGGTGGACAACAGTCACTCTGCTCTACCATGCTCTATGGAGGACAACAGTCAGGGAATGATGGATAGTGTTGGTCTGGGAGTTGATCATTCACTCTCCTCCCTAAACACTTCTCTACTAATTCATCTACTCTCCTTAATTGCTTCCATCAAATCGTATTTGCCTGCCGAAAATAATTAGTTAATTGGTTGTTCACTCCCATATTTGACTTCTTTAATATAATTATTTGTTGTTATGGACGCGGCTGCTGCAGTTCTACCTACATATTACATATAGGTTTATGTATATAATTACATATAACATGTCGTGGCTCGGTTGTCTGGGGCGCGTGTGTGGCTGGGGAACACCCAGCCGCACAGGTTCGTATCCTCATCACAGCTCCCACGGATTTCCTCACCGTCAGTATCAATATCACTGCACCTGTGCCAGCTGCACCTGTGCCAGCTGGTCCGCTTAGAAAAGGAATGTTGCAGAGAATGCAGCTGCAACACCCGCCACCACGTGTTGACGGAGACAGTTGCACGTGGTAAAGGATTTTTTTGCCCCTGAACGGAATATTGTGTTGATTGTATTGGGAGAGGGGGGAGGATAAGGCCTATTTCGACTGCAGAATGGTTATCTAGGTTACCCTAACAGCCTTTTGAGCAATTCACAGTTATACTTAAGTCCTGTGTATATCCTAGGGATAAAGCACTTGGAGTATGTTCAACTAGAAGTATGGTATATCTCTCACTGTGTATATGTTGAGGGGCGGTATATACAGCCGTCTTATCCACATATTAACATATTCATCAACTGATCTACTATGTACGTTAGTACAGACGATAAAGCATTTTAATCCTTTTTTACTAAAGATAAAACTTTATTTTTTATTATTACATGTGATAAATGTTGCACAAGTGAGCTGTAATATTATAGTCACCTTGCACAAACTTAAAAACGTATGTATACTAAATCACACAAATACATTGTGTGATGCAGTACACATACATGAATAATTATCAATAACTCACATCTGCTCTAACTTTCTTTTTGATAAGTCTTATAAATACAGGTAAAAAAAATCTTTTCACGCTGTAATTCAAAAGTTTGCATTCATATGTATCAAATATATTTATATTAAAGCAAAAGTATTTTCTTATAGCCGATATGACTGTTTTTAATTGTTTGTAAGTGATTTTAGTATATATATATATATATATATATATATATATATATATATATATATATATATATAGAGAGAGAGAGAGAGAGAGAGAGAGAGAGAGAAGGGAGAGCGGGACGGACACGTGGTGAGCAAGGTCCTACGCTTAAACCAATTTCAACGTGGATCACGATGCCTGAGCCAGCCAAGACTTGACCTATGTAGGTAAGAATACCTGCTGAAGGCCCCGGGGGTGACAAGAAGAACCGTATCTCCTTCATTCCAACACAATGAACGTAGAAAGGTGCGTTGTCTGAGCTTTGTGTATGGCGAGGCAGGTACAGTGTATGGGTGAGGGTGAGGGGAGGGTCGCCGCCGTCTCAGTGCCGCCACCCACCAGCCCCCAGGCGGGGGGAGGGGGGAGTGAGGGGGGAGGCTCTCGAGCTGCCTACAGTGATGTTAGTGGAAAGTTAGTGCGTTCATAACCAAATCGGTGAGTGTAGTGTTAAAAACAAAGTGCACTAGTGATTTCCCCGAGTGTTGATAGTGTGTAACAAGTGTGATTTCCCCGAGTGTTGACAGTGTGTAACAAGTGTGACGGCGGCCTCCCTCGCGTGCCCCCCTCCACCACCCCCGCCCGCCATCTTCCCCCACCCCGCTACCTGCGCCCGACCCAGCCAGCCGCCCATCAACACACAGCCTACCCACACACGGTGCCCAGGCCATGCCCAACTCCCCCAGGAGGGTAATGCTTGCCGTGTTACTCTCCACCCGGGAAGGAGAGGGTGCACTCAGTGGGCAGCCAGGCGTCATCACATCTAGGCATGGCACATGTCGCACCTGACACACAGCCTCTTTCCAGCCAAGAAGATGACCAACCAAGAGGAAACTGTCAAGTGTGTGGCAGACGGTATCGTCTCAATGGAGATGGAACTATCCGCTGTCATTCTGTCAATTCAGGTGGTTGTCTAGGGTCTAGGCGCCTGCCCCGGGGCAGTGACGATGGACAACCTGCTGCAGGAGCGAGGAACAATACCTCCCTCAACTTCATTTCAGCAGATAATCTGCTTGAAGCAGTCAAAGCGACGTCCACCAGGACCTTGCCCCACATCCCCAAGGCTGCCCGTCACCAAGCAGCAGCCAAACTCACCAGTCTGCTGACAAAGGTCAACAATGCTCCCAGAACCTCTGCATCGTGGCACAATCTCCTTCTATTTGGGAATGCATGCCTAGCATTACCGCCCAGGAGAGACAAGTCATTAGCAACCTCGGTAATCAGGGCACTTAATGAATTCCCCAGAGCAGACAACCTGGTCCGCCTCCCCCCTCGTGCCAAGAACACCAGCCGCAGGACGACCAACAATAACTCATCTGAGAACCACAAAATGAGAGCACAGATCACCAGGAAAATAGAAGAGGGCAATACCACAGGTGCCATCAGAATCATGACCAGCGATGACACTATTGCCCCCAGGAACGCCACGACAGCAGAGGCTCTTCAAGACAAACACCCACGCAGAGCCCCAGACAGCAGCAGGGATCCCCAGGAAAACAATGTGGGCATAGAACCCTTGACTGTTCGAGAATCTGAGGTGTACAAAGCAGCCATGTCTTTCCCAACAGGTTCAGCAGGGGGCTTTACAGGTCTAAGACCCCAGCACATCAAACAAATGCTGAACCCGGTGCTTGGAGATGCTGCAAAGGACCTTCTAGTGGAACTTACCAGATTCTCCAACATGTGTTTGGCTGGCGGCATCCCTGAGGATATCAGGCCTGTCTTTTATGGAGCAGCACTCTGTGCTCTAAAGAAGAAGGATAGGGGTATCAGGCCCATTGCCGTTGGCAACACCCTCCGACGCCTCGTAGCTAAGGCTGCAGTGAGATCTATCAGCCAGGAAGCAGCCACCTTGCTGAAACCTCATCAGCTCGGGTTTGGGATTCCCCTAGGTTGTGAAGCTGCAGCACATGCAGCGCGGGCTTACATTGCTGATCTCCCGGACCAGAAGGCACTAGTAAAGCTTGACTTCAAAAATGCTTTCAATCAAGTCAGACGAGACGCTGTCCTCAGGGCTGTACACAACCATTTCCGTCCCCTTTACCCGTTCATCCGATCGTGCTACAGTGGGGACTCTAAGCTTCTTTTTGGGAACATGAAATAAACTCCTGTGAAGGTGTCCAACAAGGTGACCCCTTAGCACCCCTCCTTTTCTGCCTAGCTATCAAAGAGGTCACTGATAGTCTGACAAGCGAGCTAAACATCTGGTACCTGGATGATGGCACTCTCGCTGGAACCCCGGAAACCATTTTGGAGGATATAAGGAAAATCCAGGAGCAGGGAGCAGCCTTAGGCCTCATTCTCAATGCATCCAAGTGTGAAATAATCTCCCGCAACCAAGACATCACTGGGCAAATACAAAATGTTCTTCCAGACATTCTCGTTGTCGAGCCACCGGACTGTACTCTCCTGGGTGCCCCCATTGGCCCACGAGCAATCGAGGAGGTCCTGGCTGCAAAAATCACTGATCTAAAGAGAATGCTGGACAGGATTGACAAGATTGATGCCCATGATGCTCTCTTTCTCCTCACAAGATGCCTGTCTCTCCCTAAGTTGACGTACTTTCTGAGATGTTCTCCATCCTACAGCAGCCCTAAATTAAATGTGTATGACACCCTTCTGAGGTCCATGCTGGTGAAAGTCCTGAACCTGCCATTGGACGACTCTCAGTGGGAGCAAGCAACCCTTCCTGTAAGACTTGGCGGCCTTGGTGTCCGCACAGCCTCCCAAATTGCTCTACCAGCCTTCCTTTCCTCCTCCCACGCATCGCACGACCTCGTCAGAGATATCTTACCTGCAACCCTGAGAGACTCAGCAGGAATACACGATCCTGCTTTCACTGAATGTTCAAATCAGTGGGGTGTTCTCGCAGCCCCAGCAACCATTATAGAGCCAACAAAACAACACAAACAGTCCGGCTGGGACCACCCTCTAGTGGAAAAAGTAGCTGATGCTATGCTCAGCGCTGCAACATCAGACAAGGAGAAAGCCCGCCTCAGAGCAGTGCGTGCCCCCCATGCAGGAGACTTCCTCCTGGCAGTACCCATGTCAACAATGGGCACGCGCCTAGATCCAGAATCCCTTCGTGTAGCAGTGGCCCTCCGCCTTGGTGCCCCAATTCACACTGAATACAAGTGTATTTGCAACAGGGTGGAAGCAGACCAATACGGACTGCATGGGTTGCATTGCGGAAGCACAAAGGGCTGGCATGCAAGACACAACGAGGTCAATGACATCATCAAGAGAAGCCTCGTCTCAGCTAAGTGCCCAGCGGAGAGAGAACCTCGCATCCTAGGGGTCCAAAACCCGGATTTCCCCGCACTTCGCCCTGATGGCATCACCATATACTCATGGAAGGAGGGTAGACAGTTGGTGTGGGACTACACATGTGTATCCACCCTGGCTGACACCTATGTACACTTCGGAGCTGATCAAGCAGGTGGGGCAGCCAACCACAGGGAAACAGCAAAATCTCTCAAATACAGGCGACTGGCAGGTCAATACCTCTTTGTTCCCATAGCGTCTGAGACGCATGGCCCCTGGGGCAAGAGTGCCTTGGGATTTCTCAAGGAATTGGGTTCCAAGCTCATTGACGTCACCAGAGACCCAAGGGCTTGCAGTTTTTTGTTTCAGCGCCTCAGTGTGGCGATCCAGAGGGGAAATGCTTGCTGCGTCCTCGGTTCCTGTCCGGAAGCGGAGGAGCTTCAAGAGATCCATAACCTTTAGGCATTTGTCTTGTATGTTTTGTAACCTTTAAATACACAATAAAGCATAAGAAAAAAAAAAAGGAAGGGGGTGGTAGGAGAAAAGCACACAGAAACTGTATTGGAGGGGACCTACATTCCCTCCAATGCGTTATGTGTGATTTCCTCCGAGGCTATGGGTCCCCCTTCTTCCAGCCAGAGGTGGTACTCCCTTCCATTATTCTTATATATGAGAATGTATAGTCTTCAACACAATAATGCCTGTAGCCTCTTCACTTTCAAACTATGTATTATTGTATTGGATTAACCACCCTGAAAAAGCTCATTAACTTTGACACTTGGGTTACAGAGCATTTTGGTTTCAAATTTTCATTTACATGATACACATGAGCTAAGTAAAATTTATCCATTTATCCCATTTTACATTCCATGCGGTTGTGATCCATGAGTCTTTCAATTTTTCCATTCAAAACCTGGCCCTTCACCAATGGATGTGTCTATTCACTTACAATAATAATCCCTCGTCTTGGAATTAATTGGTCCCTAATGTATGCCTTTGTAAATTACACCCGCTCTGATTTTGGCTCAGTCCCAAATGTATCGAGTACAAACGGTAGTAGAGGTTATATAAAAAAATCAAATCAAACCAATGTGTCTGGCAGAATCCTCGAGCACTCACTCACTCAGGCTCTCATGGGAAGACGACTGCTTTACCTCAACGTAAAGGGAAGTACTAGGCTAACCGCCTAATTCCTGGAAAATTTTTAGCCAACGGCCTATGTCTGGTATACACAATGTTGCTGGCTATGACCTGCTGTCATCTGCCGCACCATACAGTTATCTGTGTCCCCCACAGAATCTCCTCTTGCTCCCACTATCATTTTTCAACCTGTCCTCAGGGTCCGAAAGTACTCATGAGACAATATCGCTTATAGTGCTCAATCTGCTTTGTTTAACAGTTCCTCTGAGGTATATTCAAGGCTCGGGCACAACAAGGGCGCCTCCTTTTGGTTACTGACCTCAACCACAAGGCTGCCTTCCTTCTGCCCACCTCCCAGCTTCCCGAACATGCCTGCCTGCCTGCGGTCCAGCTTGCCGGCGTGCTATCCTGGTGGTCTGTTTGCCATCATGCCTATTCTCCAGCCTGCCTGTCATCCTGTCGGCCTACCTGCCAATCTACCAGCCTGCCTGTCATCCTGTCGGCCTACCTGCCAATCTACCAGCCTGCCTGTCATCCTGTCCCCTCCGTGGTGCCTCCTTGCCGTGGTGAGGGGCTCACGTACACCTCCCTGGGACCGGTGTGGGTTGCCTGTGCCCCCTCTCTGCCCCTCTTTGGGTGGTGTACGTGCTGAAGGGCACCATGTAGGGGCCTTGTGAGCCATCGGACCACCCGCTGGAGGGGTCGCCTGTGAGAGGCCGCCCTGAGTGGATGGTTGGGTGTCCAGGCTAGGGCGATAGGGGGACTGGGGTCTTAGCACCAGTGTGGGAGAATGCACGAAGTAGTAGGACTCCCCTGTTGAAAAGGGGGAGCACCGCTGGGGACGACACACCCTTCCTGCACTGGCCCGCGCTCGGCCTCCCTGGCTGCCCTGGTAGGTGGTATCCCTTGGTTCCGGGTCCCATCCCTTTTATTTGTTTGCTATATGGATGACGACTTGACTACTTCTAACCAGGCTCATGGGGTGGGCGACCAGGCCCCTGAGTCGGACCGTCCTGGAAGACCGGGATCTGTAGCCTCCACTGCAGAGCCCGGTTTAGGCCCAGACCGGACTCTTCCTCCCTGCTCCCCTCCCTCCTCTGTGGTTGGGTCGAGCTCCAAGCCTGCTGTGGTGACCGTCTCGTCCCCTTGCACGGCTCCGTCTCTTCTTGCGACTACTGCGCCTTTCGACCCGTCTCTCTCTACGGGTTCTCATCGCCGTCCCCGCCACGGCCGCTCTCGTATGCTTCCTTCCCATCCTACTTCGTTCCATGCTTTGTTTGGTCCTGCTACATGGACTAAGTATTTTGACCTCCAACCCTTGGACTCGACTCCTCCTGACGATTTTTCCCTTCATAGGCATCTTGTCGATTCCGTGGATGCCTCTGTCACCTTCAACCCCACTCGTCTTGGTGCCCGTGTCGTTGCTGCTCCTTCTCAGGATGCGGCCACTCGCTTGGCCGCCTTACCCTGCCTTGGTGAAACCCCTGTTCGGGTCTCGAAGAACGCCCGGTTGAATGCCAGTGTGGGCACTGTTCTCCTCCCGCACCATGTTGCGACCGGAGTTAGGGATCTTAGGGACTGCCACGAGGATATCAAACATGTCCTCGAGGCCCAAGGTCATTCTGTCCTCCAAGTGGATACATTTATTCGTCCCCCTCATGGTCATCGCCGTCTGCCTCTTCGGGTTGTGAAGGTTACCTTTGATGGTAGGACCCTTCCATCCTCTGTTATTCTCGCTGGTGCCAGGTGCTCCGTTCAGGAGTATATTCCATCTCCTCGGCTCTGCGGTAAGTGCTGGAAGTTTGGGCATGGTACCCTCAGGTGCTCTAGTCCTGTCTCTCTCTGTCCCCTGTGTGGAAGCGAGGGTCACTCTAAGTTGGAGTGCACTTCTCCCCAGGCCCGCTGCCTCAATTGCGGTGAGGCCCACCCTACCTTCTCCCGTGCGTGTGTTCGTTACAAACTTGAGGCGGCTGTCCTCAACTTGAAGCACCGGGACCGTTTGTCTTTTCCTGAGGCTCGGCGCCAAGTTCATCGTCTCCCCTCTTTCGCTGGTGTCTCCTATGCTCGAGTGGTGTGCTCTTTCCCTCCTCGTCCTTCCCGCCTTCCTCAGTCTCACAACCGTTTCCGAGCCTTAGACCCAGACACGCCCACCACCGCCTCCCCTGTTTCCCTCAGTTCTGTCCCGAAGGGTCCCCCTCCTGGTTCTCTGTCTAGGGCTCCCCTTCATTCTACCCAGTCTGTCACATCTCCTGTGTCTTCTATTTCCTCTCCTACTAGTCCTTCTCCTCCGTCTCTTGGCTCTCCACGCCGCCTGACTGTGCGGGCAGACGTCCATCGCTCTCCTGATGGTTGTGTTGTTCGCTCTCGCTCTTCTTCTCCTATCGAGACTCTGGAGTCTGTTGCCCAGTACGTTGCTGCTGGGACGCCTGTTTCTTTGAGTCAGAAGCGGAAACCTGGCTCCTCTCCTTCCTCCTCCCCTGTCGGTAAGAAAGCTTTGCTTTCTTCTTCGCCCCCTATCTCTGCTTCTATCGTTCCTTCCCCTCCCGCTTCGGTGGTGGTGCCCCCTGTTCCTACTGTGGGGGTTTCTTTAGCCCCCAGTTCCGTCTCGGTTACTGCCCTTGCTGAGGTGCGCTCCCCTCTTTCTGCTCCCCCTCCTCCCCTTCCTTCTCCTCCAGGCCCTGCTCGTCCACCTCTGGTCCGTCCTTCCGCTTCTTGCCCTCCTTCTTTACTCAGTTTACCCATGCCCCCTAATCCTGACTTTGCTGACCCTGATCCTGACTCTGTGCTTTTTTAGCGTGCTGTGTTCCTTCTTCACCTTTGTTTCTTTGTTTTCTGTTGCCTCTCCTCTCTCTCTTTAGTGATGTCTTTTCTTCAGTGAACATCCGTGGATTTTACGCCAATTTCCTTGACCTTCAACTTCTCATCTCACAGTTTTTCGCCCCTTTGTGTCTGTCTCCAGAGCCTTGCTTGGTTCTCGTTCTGGTCGCTTCCGTGGCTATTCTTTTCTCTCCCCTCCCCCAGCCACCGCTGGGTCCATAATTCTTCTGCTCTCTTTGAGTCGTTCCGATGTTCCCTTTGTCCCCTACTTTTTTCCTCGCCTCTCC
>WNGS01074015.1:0-26692 GCA_020271785.1 Procambarus virginalis | reverse complement strand
ACACTACCAGGGAGGTGAGTCCTCATAGTCTACCAGGGAGGTGAGTCCTCACACTACCAGGGAGGTGAGTCCTCATAGTCTACCAGGGAGGTGAGTCTCATAGTCTACCAGGAGGTGAGTCCTCACACTACCAGGGAGGTGAGTCCTCATACTCTACCAGGGAGGTGAGTCCTCACTCTACCAGGGAGGTGAGTCCTCATACTCTACCAGGGAGGTGAGTCTCTCACACTACCAGGGAGGTGAGTCCTCACACTTACCAGGGAGGTGAGTCCTCATACTTACCAGGGAGGTGAGTCCTCATACTCTACCAGGGAGGTGAGTCCTCACACTACCAGGGAGGTGAGTCCTCATACACTACCAGGGAGGTGAGTCCTCATAGTCTACCAGGGAGGTGAGTCCTCACACATACCAGGGAGGTGAGTCCTCCACTACCAGGGAGGTGAGTCCTCATACTCTACCAGGGAGGTGAGTCCTCATACACTACCAGGGAGGTGAGTCCTCATAGTCTACCAGGGAGGTGAGTCCTCAACCTACCAGGGAGGTGAGTCCTCATAGTCTACCAAGGAGGTGAGTCCTCACACTACCAGGGAGGTGAGTCCTCATACTCTACCAGGGAGGTGAGTCCTCACACTACCAGGGAGGTGAGTCCTCATACTCTACCAGGGAGGTGAGTCCTCACACTACCAGGGAGGTGAGTCCTCTCACACTACCAGGGAGGTGAGTCCTCTCAACTACCAGGGAGGTGAGAGTCTCTCACACTACCAGGGAGGTGAGTCCTCATAGTCTACCAGGGAGGTGAGTCCTCATCACACTACCAGGGAGGTGAGTCCTCATACTCTACCAGGGAGGGAGTCCTCTACTCTACCAGGGAGGTGAGTCCTCTCACACTACCAGGGAGGTGAGTCCTCTACACTACCAGGGAGGTGAGTCCTCATAGTCTACCAGGGAGGTGAGTCCTCATACACTACCAGGGAGGTGAGTCCTCACACACTACCAGGGAGGTGAGTCCTCATACTCTACCAGGGAGGTGAGTCCTCTACACTACCAGGGAGGTGAGTCCTCTCACACTACCAGGGAGGTGAGTCCTCATAGTCTACCAGGGAGGTGAGTCCTCACACACTACCAGGGAGGTGAGTCCTCTCACACTACAGGGAGGTGAGTCCTCACACACTACCAGGGAGGTGAGTCCTCATCACACAACCAGGGAGGTGAGTCCTCACACACTACCAGGGAGGTGAGTCCTCAACACTACCAGGGAGGTGAGTCCTCTCACACTACCAGGGAGGTGAGTCCTCACTACCAGGGAGGTGAGTCCTCTCACACTACCAGGGAGGTGAGTCCTCACACACTACCAGGGAGGTGAGTCCTCATAGTCTACCAGGGAGGTGAGTCCTCACACACTACCAGGGAGGTGAGTCCTCTCACACTACCAGGGAGGTGAGTCCTCATAGTCTACCAGGGAGGTGAGTCCTCACACTACCAGGGAGGTGAGTCCTCTCACACTACCAGGGAGGTGAGTCCTCACACACTACCAGGGAGGTGAGTCCTCTACACTACCAGGGAGGTGAGTCCTCACACACTACCAGGGAGGTGAGTCCTCACACTACCAGGGAGGTGAGTCCTCATAGTCTACCAGGGAGGTGAGTCCTCATAGTCTACCAGGGAGGTGAGTCCTCATACTACCAGGGAGGTGAGTCCTCATAGTCTACCAGGGAGGTGAGTCCTCATAGTCTACCAGGGAGGTGAGTCCTCATAGTCTACCAGGGAGGTGAGTCCTCATACTCTACCAGGGAGGTGAGTCCTCACACTACCAGGGAGGTGAGTCCTCATGTCTACCAGGGAGGTGAGTCCTCATACTCTACCAGGGAGGTGAGTCCTCATAGTCTACCAGGGAGGTGAGTCCTCATACTCTACCAGGGAGGTGAGTCCTCATAGTCTACCAGGGAGGTGAGTCCTCATAGTCTACCAGGGAGGTGAGTCCTCATATCTACCAGGGAGGTGAGTCCTCACACTACCAGGGAGGTGAGTCCTCATTGTCTACCAGGGAGGTGAGTCCTCATACTCTACCAGGGAGGTGAGTCCTCATAGTCTACCAGGGAGGTGAGTCTCATACTCTACCAGGGAGGTGAGTCCTCATAGTCTACCAGGGAGGTGAGTCCTCATAGTCTACCAGGGAGGTGAGTCCTCATACTCTACCAGGGAGGTGAGTCCTCATAGTCTACCAGGGAGGTGAGTCCTCATAGTCTACCAGGGAGGTGAGTCCTCATACTCTACCAGGGAGGTGAGTCCTCACACTACCAGGGAGGTGAGTCCTCATTGTCTACCAGGGAGGTGAGTCCTCATACATACCAGGGAGGTGAGTCCTCATAGTCTACCAGGGAGGTGAGTCCTCATACTCTACCAGGGAGGTGAGTCCTCATACTCTACCAGGGAGGTGAGTCCTCATACTCTACCAGGGAGGTGAGTCCTCATAGCTACCAGGGAGGTGAGTCCTCACACTACCAGGGAGGTGAGTCCTCATAGTCTACCAGGGAGGTGAGTCCTCATACTCTACCAGGGAGGTGAGTCCTCATACTCTACCAGGGAGGTGAGTCCTCATAGTCTACCAGGGAGGTGAGTCCTCACACTCTACCAAGGAGGTGAGTCCTCATAGTCTACCAGGGAGGTGAGTCCTCATACTCTACCAGGGAGGTGAGTCCTCATACTCTAACAGGGAGGTGAGTCCTCATAGCCTACCAGGGAGGTGAGTCCTCACACTCTACCAAGGAGGTGAGTCCTCATAGTCTACCAGGGAGGTGAGTCCTCACACTCTACCAAGGAGGTGAGTCCTCATAATCTACCATGGAGGTGAGTCCTCATAGTCTACCAGGGAGGTGAGTCCTCATACTCTACCAGGGAGGTGAGTCCTCATAGTCTACCAGGGAGGTGAGTCCTCATAGTCTACCAGGGAGGTGAGTCCTCACACTCTACCAAGGAGGTGAGTCCTCATAGTCTACCAGGGAGGTGAGTCCTCATAGTCTACCAGGGAGGTGAGTCCTCATACTCTACCAGGAGGTGAGTCCTCATAGTCTACCAGGGAGGTGAGTCCTCATAGTCTACCAGGGAGGTGAGTCCTCATAGTCTACCAGGGAGGTGAGTCCTCATCGTCTACCAGGGAGGTGAGTCCTCATAGTCTACCAGGGAGGTGAGTCCTCATAGTCTACCAGGGAGGTGAGTCCTCATACTCTACCAGGGAGGTGAGTCCTCATAGTCTACCAGGGAGGTGAGTCCTCATAGTCTACCAGGGAGGTGAGTCCTCATAGTCTACCAGGGAGGTGAGTCCTCATAGTCTACCAGGGAGGTGAGTCCTCATAGTCTACCAGGGAGGTGAGTCCTCATAGTCTACCAGGGAGGTGAGTCCTCATACTCTACCAGGGAGGTGAGTCCTCATAGTCTACCAGGGAGGTGAGTCCTCATAGTCTACCAGGGAGGTGAGTCCTCATAGTCTACCAGGGAGGTGAGTCCTCATAGTCTACCAGGGAGGTGAGTCCTCATACTCTACCAGGGAGGTGAGTCCTCATAGTCTACCAGGGAGGTGAGTCCTCATAGTCTACCAGGGAGGTGAGTCCTCATACTCTACCAGGGAGGTGAGTCCTCACACTACCAGGGAGGTGAGTCCTCATTGTCTACCAGGGAGGTGAGTCCTCATACTCTACCAGGGAGGTGAGTCCTCATAGTCTACCAGGGAGGTGAGTCCTCATACTCTACCAGGGAGGTGAGTCCTCATAGTCTACCAGGGAGGTGAGTCCTCATAGTCTACCAGGGAGGTGAGTCCTCATACTCTACCAGGGAGGTGAGTCCTCACACTACCAGGGAGGTGAGTCCTCATTGTCTACCAGGGAGGTGAGTCCTCATACTCTACCAGGGAGGTGAGTCCTCATAGTCTACCAAGGAGGTGAGTCCTCATACTCTACCAGGGAGGTGAGTCCTCATAGTCTACCAAGGAGGTGAGTCCTCATAGTCTACCAGGGAGGTGAGTCCTCATACTCTACCAGGGAGGTGAGTCCTCATAATCTACCAGGGAGGTGAGTCCTCATACTCTACCAGGGAGGTGAGTCCTCATACTCTACCAGGGAGGTGAGTCCTCATAGTCTACCAGGGAGGTGAGTCCTCATAGTCTACCAGGGAGGTGAGTCCTCACACTCTACCAGGGAGGTGAGTCCTCACACTACCAGGGAGGTGAGTCCTCATAGTCTACCAGGGAGGTGAGTCCTCATAGTCTACCAGGGAGGTGAGTCCTCTCACACACTACCAGGGAGGTGAGTCCTCACACTACCAGGGAGGTGAGTCCTCATAGTCTACCAGGGAGGTGAGTCCTCACCACTACCAGGGAGGTGAGTCCTCATAGTCTACCAGGGAGGTGAGTCCTCACACACTACCAGGGAGGTGAGTCCTCTCACTACCAGGGAGGTGAGTCCTCATAGTCTACCAGGGAGGTGAGTCCTCTCACACTACCAGGGAGGTGAGTCCTCATAGTCTACCAGGGAGGTGAGTCCTCTCACACTACCAGGGAGGTGAGTCCTCATAGTCTACCAGGGAGGTGAGTCCTCATAGTCTACCAGGGAGGTGAGTCCTCATAGTCTACCAGGGAGGTGAGTCCTCACACACTACCAGGGAGGTGAGTCCTCTCACACTACCAGGGAGGTGAGTCCTCATAGTCTACCAGGGAGGTGAGTCCTCACACACTACCAGGGAGGTGAGTCCTCACACATACCAGGGAGGTGAGTCCTCACACACTACCAGGGAGGTGAGTCCTCATAGTCTACCAGGGAGGTGAGTCCTCACACTACCAGGGAGGTGAGTCCTCACACACTACCAGGGAGGTGAGTCCTCACACACTACCAGGGAGGTGAGTCCTCTCACACTACCAGGGAGGTGAGTCCTCACACACTACCAGGGAGGTGAGTCCTCACACACTACCAGGGAGGTGAGTCCTCTCACACTACCAGGGAGGTGAGTCCTCTCACACTACCAGGGAGGTGAGTCCTCTCACACTACCAGGGAGGTGAGTCCTCTCACACTACCAGGGAGGTGAGTCCTCTCACACTACCAGGGAGGTGAGTCCTCTCACACTACCAGGGAGGTGAGTCCTCACACTACCAGGGAGGTGAGTCCTCTCACACTACCAGGGAGGTGAGTCCTCTCACACTACCAGGGAGGTGAGTCCTCTCACACTACCAGGGAGGTGAGTCCTCACACTACCAGGGAGGTGAGTCCTCTCACACTACCAGGGAGGTGAGTCCTCTCACACTACCAGGGAGGTGAGTCCTCTCACACTACCAGGGAGGTGAGTCCTCACACTACCAGGGAGGTGAGTCCTCACACACTACCAGGGAGGTGAGTCCTCATAGTCTACCAGGGAGGTGAGTCCTCACACACTACCAGGGAGGTGAGTCCTCACACACTACCAGGGAGGTGAGTCCTCATAGTCTACCAGGGAGGTGAGTCCTCACACACTACCAGGGAGGTGAGTCCTCTCACCTACCAGGGAGGTGAGTCCTCACACTCTACCAGGGAGGTGAGTCCTCATACTCTACCAGGGAGGTGAGTCCTCACACACTACCAGGGAGGTGAGTCCTCACACACTACCAGGGAGGTGAGTCCTCACACACTACCAGGGAGGTGAGTCCTCACACACTACCAGGGAGGTGAGTCCTCTCACACTACCAGGGAGGTGAGTCCTCACACACTACCAGGGAGGTGAGTCCTCACACACTACCAGGGAGGTGAGTCCTCACACACTACCAGGGAGGTGAGTCCTCACACACTACCAGGGAGGTGAGTCCTCACACTACCAGGGAGGTGAGTCCTCTCACACTACCAGGGAGGTGAGTCCTCACACACTACCAGGGAGGTGAGTCCTCACACTCTACCAGGGAGGTGAGTCCTCACACTCTACCAGGGAGGTGAGTCCTCACACACTACCAGGGAGGTGAGTCCTCTCACACTACCAGGGAGGTGAGTCCTCACACACTACCAGGGAGGTGAGTCCTCTCACACTACCAGGGAGGTGAGTCCTCACACTCTACCAGGGAGGTGAGTCCTCATACTCTACCAGGGAGGTGAGTCCTCATAGTCTACCAGGGAGGTGAGTCCTCATAGTCTACCAGGGAGGTGAGTCCTCATAGTCTACCAGGGAGGTGAGTCCTCACACACTACCAGGGAGGTGAGTCCTCACACACTACCAGGGAGGTGAGTCCTCACACACTACCAGGGAGGTGAGTCCTCACACACTACCAGGGAGGTGAGTCCTCACACACTACCAGGGAGGTGAGTCCTCACACACTACCAGGGAGGTGAGTCCTCACACACTACCAGGGAGGTGAGTCCTCACACACTACCAGGGAGGTGAGTCCTCACACACTACCAGGGAGGTGAGTCCTCACACACTACCAGGGAGGTGAGTCCTCTCACACTACCAGGGAGGTGAGTCCTCACACACTACCAGGGAGGTGAGTCCTCACACACTACCAGGGAGGTGAGTCCTCTCACACTACCAGGGAGGTGAGTCCTCACACTACCAGGGAGGTGAGTCCTCACACTCTACCAGGGAGGTGAGTCCTCATACTCTACCAGGGAGGTGAGTCCTCACACACTACCAGGGAGGTGAGTCCTCATAGTCTACCAGGGAGGTGAGTCCTCATAGTCTACCAGGGAGGTGAGTCCTCACACACTACCAGGGAGGTGAGTCCTCACACACTACCAGGGAGGTGAGTCCTCACACACTACCAGGGAGGTGAGTCCTCACACACTACCAGGGAGGTGAGTCCTCTCACACTACCAGGGAGGTGAGTCCTCTCACACTACCAGGGAGGTGAGTCCTCACACTACCAGGGAGGTGAGTCCTCTCACACTACCAGGGAGGTGAGTCCTCTCACACTACCAGGGAGGTGAGTCCTCTCACACTACCAGGGAGGTGAGTCCTCACACTACCAGGGAGGTGAGTCCTCACACACTACCAGGGAGGTGAGTCCTCATAGTCTACCAGGGAGGTGAGTCCTCACACACTACCAGGGAGGTGAGTCCTAACACACTACCAGGGAGGTGAGTCCTCATAGTCTACCAGGGAGGTGAGTCCTCACACACTACCAGGGAGGTGAGTCCTCACACTACCAGGGAGGTGAGTCCTCACACACTACCAGGGAGGTGAGTCCTCATACTCTACCAGGGAGGTGAGTCCTCACACACTACCAGGGAGGTGAGTCCTCACACTACCAGGGAGGTGAGTCCTCACACACTACCAGGGAGGTGAGTCCTCACACACTACCAGGGAGGTGAGTCCTCTCACACCAGGGAGGTGAGTCCTCACACACTACCAGGGAGGTGAGTCCTCACACACTACCAGGGAGGTGAGTCCTCACACACTACCAGGGAGGTGAGTCCTCACACACTACCAGGGAGGTGAGTCCTCTCACACTACCAGGGAGGTGAGTCCTCACACACTACCAGGGAGGTGAGTCCTCACACTCTACCAGGGAGGTGAGTCCTCACACTCTACCAGGGAGGTGAGTCCTCACACACTACCAGGGAGGTGAGTCCTCTCACACTACCAGGGAGGTGAGTCCTCACACACTACCAGGGAGGTGAGTCCTCTCACACTACCAGGGAGGTGAGTCCTCACACTCTACCAGGGAGGTGAGTCCTCATACTCTACCAGGGAGGTGAGTCCTCATAGTCTACCAGGGAGGTGAGTCCTCATAGTCTACCAGGGAGGTGAGTCCTCATAGTCTACCAGGGAGGTGAGTCCTCACACACTACCAGGGAGGTGAGTCCTCACACACTACCAGGGAGGTGAGTCCTCACACTACCAGGGAGGTGAGTCCTCACACACTACCAGGGAGGTGAGTCCTCACACACTACCAGGGAGGTGAGTCCTCACACACTACCAGGGAGGTGAGTCCTCACACACTACCAGGGAGGTGAGTCCTCACACACTACCAGGGAGGTGAGTCCTCACACACTACCAGGGAGGTGAGTCCTCACACACTACCAGGGAGGTGAGTCCTCTCACACTACCAGGGAGGTGAGTCCTCACACACTACCAGGGAGGTGAGTCCTCACACACTACCAGGGAGGTGAGTCCTCTCACACTACCAGGGAGGTGAGTCCTCACACACTACCAGGGAGGTGAGTCCTCACACTACCAGGGAGGTGAGTCCTCACACTCTACCAGGGAGGTGAGTCCTCATACTCTACCAGGGAGGTGAGTCCTCACACACTACCAGGGAGGTGAGTCCTCATACTACCAGGGAGGTGAGTCCTCATAGTCTACCAGGGAGGTGAGTCCTCACACACTACCAGGGAGGTGAGTCCTCACACACTACCAGGGAGGTGAGTCCTCACACACTACCAGGGAGGTGAGTCCTCTCACACTACCAGGGAGGTGAGTCCTCACACACTACCAGGGAGGTGAGTCCTCTCACACTACCAGGGAGGTGAGTCCTCTCACACTACCAGGGAGGTGAGTCCTCACACCTACCAGGGAGGTGAGTCCTCACACTCTACCAGGGAGGTGAGTCCTCATACTCTACCAGGGAGGTGAGTCCTCATACTACCAGGGAGGTGAGTCCTCATACTCTACCAGGGAGGTGAGTCCTCATAGTCTACCAGGGAGGTGAGTCCTCACACACTACCAGGGAGGTGAGTCCTCTCACACTACCAGGGAGGTGAGTCCTCACACACTACCAGGGAGGTGAGTCCTCACACACTACCAGGGAGGTGAGTCCTCACACACTACCAGGGAGGTGAGTCCTCACACACTACCAGGGAGGTGAGTCCTCTCACACTACCAGGGAGGTGAGTCCTCACACACTACCAGGGAGGTGAGTCCTCACACCTACCAGGGAGGTGAGTCCTCACACACTACCAGGGAGGTGAGTCCTCTCACACTACCAGGGAGGTGAGTCCTCACTACCAGGGAGGTGAGTCCTCTCACACTACCAGGGAGGTGAGTCCTCTCACACTACCAGGGAGGTGAGTCCTCATACTCTACCAGGGAGGTGAGTCCTCACACTCTACCAGGGAGGTGAGTCCTCATACTCTACCAGGGAGGTGAGTCCTCATACTCTACCAGGGAGGTGAGTCCTCATACTCTACCAGGGAGGTGAGTCCTCATACACTACCAGGGAGGTGAGTCCTCACACTCTACCAGGGGTGAGTCCTCATAGTCTACCAGGGAGGTGAGTCCTCATACTCTACCAGGGAGGTGAGTCCTCATACTCTACCAGGGAGGTGAGTCCTCATAGCCTACCAGGGAGGTGAGTCCTCACACTCTACCAGGGAGGTGAGTCCTCATAGTCTACCAGGGAGGTGAGTCCTCACACTCTACCAGGGAGGTGAGTCCTCATAATCTACCAGGGAGGTGAGTCCTCATAGTCTACCAGGGAGGTGAGTCCTCATACTCTACCAGGGAGGTGAGTCCTCATAGTCTACCAGGGAGGTGAGTCCTCATAGTCTACCAGGGAGGTGAGTCCTCACACTCTACCAGGAGGTGAGTCCTCATAGTCTACCAGGGAGGTGAGTCCTCATAGTCTACCAGGGAGTGAGTCCTCATACTCTACCAGGGAGGTGAGTCCTCATAGTCTACCAGGGAGGTGAGTCCTCATAGTCTACCAGGGAGGTGAGTCCTCATAGTCTACCAGGGAGGTGAGTCCTCATAGTCTACCAGGGAGGTGAGTCCTCATAGTCTACCAGGGAGGTGAGTCCTCATAGTCTACCAGGGAGGTGAGTCCTCATACTCTACCAGGGAGGTGAGTCCTCATCAGTCTACCAGGAGGTGAGTCCTCATAGTCTACCAGGGAGGTGATCCCTCACAGTCTACCAGGAGGACCTCATAGTCTACCAGGGAGGTGAGTCCTCATAGTCTACCAGGGAGGTGAGTCTTCATAGTCTAACAGGGAGGTGAGTCCTCATACACTACCAGGGAGGTGAGTCCTCATAGTCTACCAGGGAGGGAGTCCTCATAGTCTACCAGGGAGGTGAGTCCTCATAGTCTACCAGGGAGGTGAGTCCTCATAGTCTACCAGGGAGGTGAGTCCTCATACTCTACCAGGGAGGTGAGTCCTCATAGTCTACCAGGAGGTGAGTCCTCATAGTCTACCAGGGAGGTGAGTCCTCATACTCTACCAGGGAGTGTCATTCCTCACACTACCTGGGAGGTGAGTCCTCCATTGTCTACCAGGGAGGTGAGTCCTCATACTCTACCAGGGAGGTGAGTGCTCATAGTCTACCAGGAGGTGAGTCCTCACTCTACCAGGGAGGTGAGTCCTCATAGTCTACCAGGGAGGTGAGTCCTCACATAGTCTACCAGGGAGGTGAGTCCTCATTCTACCAGGGAGGTGAGTCCTCACACTACCAGGGAGGTGAGTCCTCATGTCTACCAGGGAGGTGAGTCCTCACACGCTACCAGGGAGGTGAGTCCTCATACTCTAACAGGGAGGTGAGTCCTCATAGTCTACCAGGGAGGTGAGTCCTATAGTCTACCAGGGAGGTGAGTCCTCATACTCTACTAGGGAGGTGAGTCCTCATAGTCTACCAGGGAGGTGAGTCCTCATAGTCTACCAAGGAGGTGAGTCCTCATACTCTACCAGGGAGGTGAGTCCTCATAGTCTACCAGGGAGGTGAGTCCTCATAGTCTACCAGGGAGGTGAGTCCTCATAGTCTACCAGGGAGGTGAGTCCTCATAGTCTACCAGGGAGGTGAGTCCTCATAGTCTACCAGGGAGGTGAGTCCTCATAGTCTACCAGGGAGGTGAGTCCTCATACTCTACCAGGGAGGTGAGTCCTCATAGTCTACCAGGGAGGTGAGTCCTCATATTCTACCAGGGAGGTGAGTCCTCATACTCTACCAGGGAGGTGAGTCCTCACACTACCAGGGAGGTGAGTCCTCATAGTCTACCAGGGAGGTGAGTCCTCATACTCTACCAGGGAGGTGAGTCCTCATAGTCTACCAGGGAGGTGAGTCCTCATACTCTACCAGGGAGGTGAGTCCTCATAGTCTACCAGGGAGGTGAGTCCTCATAGTCTACCAGGGAGGTGAGTCCTCATACTCTACCAGGGAGGTGAGTCCTCACACTACCAGGGAGGTGAGTCCTCATAGTCTACCAGGGAGGTGAGTCCTCATACTCTACCAGGGAGGTGAGTCCTCATAGTCTACCAGGGAGGTGAGTCCTCATACTCTACCAGGGAGGTGAGTCCTCATAGTCTACCAGGGAGGTGAGTCCTCATAGTCTACCAGGGAGGTGAGTCCTCATACTCTACCAGGGAGGTGAGTCCTCATAGTCTACCAGGGAGGTGAGTCCTCATAGTCTACCAGGGAGGTGAGTCCTCATACTCTACCAGGGAGGTGAGTCCTCACACTACCAGGGAGGTGAGTCCTCATTGTCTACCAGGGAGGTGAGTCCTCATACTCTACCAGGGAGGTGAGTCCTCATAGTCTACCAGGGAGGTGAGTCCTCATACTCTACCAGGGAGGTGAGTCCTCATAGTCTACCAAGGAGGTGAGTCCTCATAGTCTACCAGGGAGGTGAGTCCTCATACTCTACCAGGGAGGTGAGTCCTCATACTCTACAGGGAGGTGAGTCCTCATACCTACCAGGGAGGTGAGTCCTCACACTCTACCAAGGAGGTGAGTCCTCATAGTCTACCAGGGAGGTGAGTCCTCATAGTCTACCAGGGAGGTGAGTCCTCACACTCTACCAGGGAGGTGAGTCCTCATACTCTACCAGAGAGGTGAGTCCTCATACTCTACCAGGGAGGTGAGTCCTCATACTCTACCAGGGAGGTGAGTCCTCATACTCTACCAGGGAGGTGAGTCCTCATAGTCTACCAAGGAGGTGAGTCCTCACACTCTACCAGGGAGGTGAGTCCTCATAGTCTACCAGGGAGGTGAGTCCTCATAGTCTACCAAGGAGGTGAGTCCTCATACTCTACCAGGGAGGTGAGTCCTCATAGTCTACCAGGGAGGTGAGTCCTCATAGTCTACCAGGGAGGTGAGTCCTCATAGTCTACCAGGGAGGTGAGTCCTCATAGTCTACCAGGGAGGTGAGTCCTCATAGTCTACCAGGGAGGTGAGTCCTCATACTCTACCAGGGAGGTGAGTCCTCATAGTCTACCAGGGAGGTGAGTCCTCATAGTCTACCAGGGAGGTGAGTCCTCACACTACCAGGGAGGTGAGTCCTCATAGTCTACCAGGGAGGTGAGTCCTCATAGTCTACCAGGGAGGTGAGTCCTCATAGTCTACCAGGGAGGTGAGTCCTCTCACACTACCAGGGAGGTGAGTCCTCATAGTCTACCAGGGAGGTGAGTCCTCATAGTCTACCAGGGAGGTGAGTCCTCATAGTCTACCAGGGAGGTGAGTCCTCATAGTCTACCAGGGAGGTGAGTCCTCATAGTCTACCAGGGAGGTGAGTCCTCATACTCTACCAGGGAGGTGAGTCCTCATAGTCTACCAGGGAGGTGAGTCCTCATAGTCTACCAGGGAGGTGAGTCCTCATAGTCTACCAGGGAGGTGAGTCCTCTCACACTACCAGGGAGGTGAGTCCTCATAGTCTACCAGGGAGGTGAGTCCTCATAGTCTACCAGGGAGGTGAGTCCTCATACTCTACCAGGGAGGTGAGTCCTCATAGTCTACCAGGGAGGTGAGTCCTCATAGTCTACCAGGGAGGTGAGTCCTCATACTCTACCAGGGAGGTGAGTCCTCACACTACCAGGGAGGTGAGTCCTCATTGTCTACCAGGGAGGTGAGTCCTCATACTCTACCAGGGAGGTGAGTCCTCATAGTCTACCAGGGAGGTGAGTCCTCATACTCTACCAGGGAGGTGAGTCCTCATAGTCTACCAGGAGGTGAGTCCTCATAGTCTACCAGGGAGGTGAGTCCTCATACTCTACCAGGGAGGTGAGTCCTCATAGTCTACCAGGGAGGTGAGTCCTCATACTCTACCAGGGAGGTGAGTCCTCATACTCTACCAGGGAGGTGAGTCCTCATAGTCTACCAAGGAGGTGAGTCCTCATAGTCTACCAGGGAGGTGAGTCCTCACACTCTACCAAGGAGGTGAGTCCTCACACTACCAGGGAGGTGAGTCCTCATAGTCTACCAGGGAGGTGAGTCCTCATACTCTACCAGGGAGGTGAGTCCTCATAGCCTACCAGGGAGGTGAGTCCTCACACTCTACCAAGGAGGTGAGTCCTCATAGTCTACCAGGGAGGTGAGTCCTCATACTCTACCAGGGAGGTGAGTCCTCATAGTCTACCAGGGAGGTGAGTCCTCATAGTCTACCAGGGAGGTGAGTCCTCATACTCTACCAGGGAGGTGAGTCCTCATAGTCTACCAGGGAGGTGAGTCCTCACACTCTACCAGGGAGGTGAGTCCTCACACTCTACCAGGGAGGTGAGTCCTCATAGTCTACCAGGGAGGTGAGTCCTCATAGTCTACCAGGGAGGTGAGTCCTCATAGTCTACCAGGGAGGTGAGTCCTCATAGTCTACCAGGGAGGTGAGTCCTCATAGTCTACCAGGGAGGTGAGTCCTCATAGTCTACCAGGGAGGTGAGTCCTCATACTCTACCAGGGAGGTGAGTCCTCATAGTCTACCAGGGAGGTGAGTCCTCATAGTCTACCAGGGAGGTGAGTCCTCATAGTCTACCAGGGAGGTGAGTCCTCATAGTCTACCAGGGAGGTGAGTCCTCATAGTCTACCAGGGAGGTGAGTCCTCATAGTCTACCAGGGAGGTGAGTCCTCATACTCTACCAGGGAGGTGAGTCCTCATAGTCTACCAGGGAGGTGAGTCCTCATAGTCTACCAGGGAGGTGAGTCCTCATAGTCTACCAGGGAGGTGAGTCCTCATAGTCTACCAGGGAGGTGAGTCCTCATACTCTACCAGGGAGGTGAGTCCTCATAGTCTACCAGGGAGGTGAGTCCTCATAGTCTACCAGGGAGGTGAGTCCTCATACTCTACCAGGGAGGTGAGTCCTCACACTACCAGGGAGGTGAGTCCTCATGTCTACCAGGGAGGTGAGTCCTCATACTCTACCAGGGAGGTGAGTCCTCATAGTCTACCAGGGAGGTGAGTCCTCATACTCTACCAGGGAGGTGAGTCCTCATAGTCTACCAGGGAGGTGAGTCCTCATAGTCTACCAGGGAGGTGAGTCCTCATACTCTACCAGGGAGGTGAGTCCTCACACTACCAGGGAGGTGAGTCCTCATAGTCTACCAGGGAGGTGAGTCCTCATACTCTACCAGGGAGGTGAGTCCTCATAGTCTACCAGGGAGGTGAGTCCTCATACTCTACCAGGGAGGTGAGTCCTCATACTCTACCAGGGAGGTGAGTCCTCATAGTCTACCAGGGAGGTGAGTCCTCATACTCTACCAGGGAGGTGAGTCCTCATAGTCTACCAGGGAGGTGAGTCCTCATAGTCTACCAGGGAGGTGAGTCCTCATACTCTACCAGGGAGGTGAGTCCTCACACTACCAGGGAGGTGAGTCCTCATAGTCTACCAGGGAGGTGAGTCCTCATACTCTACCAGGGAGGTGAGTCCTCATAGTCTACCAGGGAGGTGAGTCCTCATAGTCTACCAGGGAGGTGAGTCCTCATACTCTACCAAGGAGGTGAGTCCTCATAGTCTACCAGGGAGGTGAGTCCTCATACTCTACCAGGGAGGTGAGTCCTCATACTCTACCAGGGAGGTGAGTCCTCATAGCCTACCAGGGAGGTGAGTCCTCACACTCTACCAGGAGGTGAGTCCTCATAGTCTACCAGGGAGGTGAGTCCTCACACTCTACCAGGGAGGTGAGTCCTCATAGTCTACCAGGGAGGTGAGTCCTCATAGTCTACCAGGGAGGTGAGTCCTCATACTCTACCAGGGAGGTGAGTCCTCATAGTCTACCAGGGAGGTGAGTCCTCATAGTCTACCAGGGAGGTGAGTCCTCACACTCTACCAGGGAGGTGAGTCCTCATAGTCTACCAGGGAGGTGAGTCCTCATAGTCTACCAGGGAGGTGAGTCCTCATACTCTACCAGGGAGGTGAGTCCTCATAGTCTACCAGGGAGGTGAGTCCTCATAGTCTACCAGGGAGGTGAGTCCTCATAGTCTACCAGGGAGGTGAGTCCTCATAGTCTACCAGGGAGGTGAGTCCTCATAGTCTACCAGGGAGGTGAGTCCTCATAGTCTACCAGGGAGGTGAGTCCTCATACTCTACCAGGGAGGTGAGTCCTCATAGTCTACCAGGGAGGTGAGTCCTCATAGTCTACCAGGGAGGTGAGTCCTCATAGTCTACCAGGGAGGTGAGTCCTCATAGTCTACCAGGGAGGTGAGTCCTCATAGTCTACCAGGGAGGTGAGTCCTCATAGTCTACCAGGGAGGTGAGTCCTCATACTCTACCAGGGAGGTGAGTCCTCATAGTCTACCAGGGAGGTGAGTCCTCATAGTCTACCAGGGAGGTGAGTCCTCATAGTCTACCAGGGAGGTGAGTCCTCATAGTCTACCAGGGAGGTGAGTCCTCATACTCTACCAGGGAGGTGAGTCCTCATAGTCTACCAGGGAGGTGAGTCCTCATAGTCTACCAGGGAGGTGAGTCCTCATACTCTACCAGGGAGGTGAGTCCTCACACTACCAGGGAGGTGAGTCCTCATTGTCTACCAGGGAGGTGAGTCCTCATACTCTACCAGGGAGGTGAGTCCTCATAGTCTACCAGGGAGGTGAGTCCTCATACTCTACCAGGGAGGTGAGTCCTCATAGTCTACCAGGGAGGTGAGTCCTCATAGTCTACCAGGGAGGTGAGTCCTCATACTCTACCAGGGAGGTGAGTCCTCACACTACCAGGGAGGTGAGTCCTCATAGTCTACCAGGGAGGTGAGTCCTCATACTCTACCAGGGAGGTGAGTCCTCATAGTCTACCAGGGAGGTGAGTCCTCATACTCTACCAGGGAGGTGAGTCCTCATAGTCTACCAGGGAGGTGAGTCCTCATAGTCTACCAGGGAGGTGAGTCCTCATACTCTACCAGGGAGGTGAGTCCTCATATCTACCAGGGAGGTGAGTCCTCATACTCTACCAGGGAGGTGAGTCCTCATACTCTACCAGGGAGGTGAGTCCTCATAGTCTACCAGGGAGGTGAGTCCTCATAGTCTACCAGGGAGGTGAGTCCTCACACTCTACCAGGGAGGTGAGTCCTCACACTACCAGGGAGGTGAGTCCTCATAGTCTACCAGGGAGGTGAGTCCTCATAGTCTACCAGGGAGGTGAGTCCTCTCACACACTACCAGGGAGGTGAGTCCTCACACACTACCAGGGAGGTGAGTCCTCATAGTCTACCAGGGAGGTGAGTCCTCACACACTACCAGGGAGGTGAGTCCTCATAGTCTACCAGGGAGGTGAGTCCTCACACACTACCAGGGAGGTGAGTCCTCTCACACTACCAGGGAGGTGAGTCCTCATAGTCTACCAGGGAGGTGAGTCCTCTCACACTACCAGGGAGGTGAGTCCTCATAGTCTACCAGGGAGGTGAGTCCTCTCACACTACCAGGGAGGTGAGTCCTCATAGTCTACCAGGGAGGTGAGTCCTCATAGTCTACCAGGGAGGTGAGTCCTCATAGTCTACCAGGGAGGTGAGTCCTCACACACTACCAGGGAGGTGAGTCCTCATACACTACCAGGGAGGTGAGTCCTCACACACTACCAGGGAGGTGAGTCCTCTCACACTACCAGGGAGGTGAGTCCTCACACTACCAGGGAGGTGAGTCCTCACACACTACCAGGGAGGTGAGTCCTCACACACTACCAGGGAGGTGAGTCCTCACACACTACCAGGGAGGTGAGTCCTCACACTCTACCAGGGAGGTGAGTCCTCACACTACCAGGGAGGTGAGTCCTCACACACTACCAGGGAGGTGAGTCCTCACACACTACCAGGGAGGTGAGTCCTCACACTACCAGGGAGGTGAGTCCTCACACACTACCAGGGAGGTGAGTCCTCACACACTACCAGGGAGGTGAGTCCTCTCACACTACCAGGGAGGTGAGTCCTCACACTACCAGGGAGGTGAGTCCTCTCACACTACCAGGGAGGTGAGTCCTCACACTACCAGGGAGGTGAGTCTCTCACACTACCAGGGAGGTGAGTCCTCTCACATACCAGGGAGGTGAGTCCTCACACACCAGGGAGGTGAGTCCTCACACACTACCAGGGAGGTGAGTCCTCTCACACTACCAGGGAGGTGAGTCCTCACACACTACCAGGGAGGTGAGTCCTCACACACTACCAGGGAGGTGAGTCCTCTCACACTACCAGGGAGGTGAGTCTCTCACACTACCAGGGAGGTGAGTCCTCACACACTACCAGGGAGGTGAGTCTCTCACACTACCAGGGAGGTGAGTCCTCACACACCAGGGAGGTGAGTCCTCTCACACTACCAGGGAGGTGAGTCCTCTCACACTACCAGGGAGGTGAGTCCTCTCACACTACCAGGGAGGTGAGTCCTCTCACACTACCAGGGAGGTGAGTCCTCACACTACCAGGGAGGTGAGTCCTCACACTACCAGGGAGGTGAGTCCTCTCACACTACCAGGGAGGTGAGTCCTCACACACTACCAGGGAGGTGAGTCCTCTCACACTACCAGGGAGGTGAGTCCTCACAACTACCAGGGAGGTGAGTCCTCACACTACCAGGGAGGTGAGTCCTCACACACTACCAGGGAGGTGAGTCCTCACACACTACCAGGGAGGTGAGTCCTCACACACTACCAGGGAGGTGAGTCCTCACACACTACCAGGGAGGTGAGTCCTCACACTACCAGGGAGGTGAGTCCTCACACACTACCAGGGAGGTGAGTCCTCACACACTACCAGGGAGGTGAGTCCTCACACACTACCAGGGAGGTGAGTCCTCACACACTACCAGGGAGGTGAGTCCTCACACACTACCAGGGAGGTGAGTCCTCACACACTACCAGGGAGGTGAGTCCTCACACACTACCAGGGAGGTGAGTCCTCATACTCTACCAGGGAGGTGAGTCCTCACACACTACCAGGGAGGTGAGTCCTCACACTACCAGGGAGGTGAGTCCTCATAGTCTACCAGGGAGGTGAGTCCTCACACTACCAGGGAGGTGAGTCCTCACACACTACCAGGGAGGTGAGTCCTCATACACTACCAGGGAGGTGAGTCCTCACACACTACCAGGGAGGTGAGTCCTCACACACTACCAGGGAGGTGAGTCCTCACACACTACCAGGGAGGTGAGTCCTCACACACTACCAGGGAGGGGCCTCACAATAAAGGGAGTCCTCACACACTACCAGGGAGGTGAGTCCTCACACACTACCAGGGAGGTGAGTCCTCACACTACCAGGGAGGTGAGTCCTCACACACTACCAGGGAGGTGAGTCCTCTCACACTACCAGGGAGGTGAGTCCTCACACACTACCAGGGAGGTGAGTCCTCACCTCTACCAGGGAGGTGAGTCCTCACACACTACCAGGGAGGTGAGTCCTCATCTCTACCAGGGAGGTGAGTCCTCCACACTACCAGGGAGGTGAGTCCTCACAGTCTACCAGGGAGGTGAGTCCTCACACAACCAGGGAGGTGAGTCCTCATACTACCAGGGAGGTGAGTCCCACACACTACCAGGGAGGTGAGTCCTCACAGTCTACCAGGGAGGTGAGTCCTCACACACTACCAGGGAGGTGAGTCCTCTCACACTACCAGGGAGGTGAGTCCTCATAGTTACAGGGAGGTGAGTCCTCACACTACCAGGGAGGTGAGTCCTCTCACCTACCAGGGAGGTGAGTCCTCTCACACTACCAGGGAGGTGAGTCCTCTCACACTACCAGGGAGGTGAGTCCTCACACTACCAGGGAGGTGAGTCCTCTCACACTACCAGGGAGGTGAGTCCTCATAGTCTTACCAGGGAGGTGAGTCCTCACACACTACCAGGGAGGTGAGTCCTCACACACTAGCAGGGAGGTGAGTCCTATCCACTACCAGGGAGGTGAGTCCTCAACACTACCAGGGAGGTGAGTCCTCTCACACTACCAGGGAGGTGAGTCCTCGAGGACTCACCTCCCTGGTAGTGTGAGAGGACTCACCTCCCTGGTAGTGTGTGAGGACTCACCTCCCTGGTAGTGTGATGAGGACTCACCTCCCTGGTAGTGTGTGAGGACTCACCTCCTGGTAGTGTGTGAGGACTCACCTCCCTGGTAGACTATGAGGACTCACCTCCCTGGTAGTGTGAGAGGACTCACCTCCCTGGTAGTGTGAGGACTCACCTCCCTGGTAGTGTGAGAGGACTCACCTCCCTGGTAGTGTGAGAGGACTCACCTCCCTGGTAGTGTGAGAGAGGACTCACCTCCCTGGTAGTGTGAGGACTCACCTCCTGGTAGTAGAGGACTCACCTCCTGGTAGTGTGAGAGGACTCACCTCCCTGGTAGTGTGTGAGGACTCACCTCCCTGGTAGACTATGAGGACTCACCTCCCTGGTAGTGTGTGAGGACTCACCTCCCTGGTAGTGTGTGAGGACTCACCTCCCTGGTTGTGTGAGGACTCACCTCCCTGGTAGACTATGAGGACTCACCTCCCTGGTAGAGTGTGAGGACTCACCTCCCTGGTAGATGTGAGGACTCACCTCCCTGGTAGTGTGAGAGGACTCACCTCCCTGGTAGACTATGAGGACTCACCTCCTGGTAGTGTGAGAGGACTCACCTCCCTGGTAGTGTGTGAGGACTCACCTCCCTGGTAGTGTGAGAGGACTCACCTCCCTGGTAGTGTGTGAGGACTCACCTCCCTGGTAGTGTTGAGGACTCACCTCCCTGGTAGTGTGTGAGGACTCACCTCCCTGGTAGTGTGTGAGGACTCACCTCCCTGGTAGTGTGTGAGGACTCACCTCCCTGGTAGTGTGTGAGGACTCACCTCCTGGTAGTGTGGAGGACTCACCTCCCTGGTAGACTATGAGGACTCACCTCCCTGGTAGTGTGTGAGGACTCACCTCCCTGGTAGTGTGTGGGACTCACCTCCCTGGTAGACTATGAGGACTCACCTCCCTGTAGTGTGTGAGGACTCACTCCCTGGGTAGAGTGTGAGGACTCACCTCCCTGGTAGACTATGAGGACTCACCTCCCTGGTAGTGTGTGAGGACTCACCTCCCTGGTAGTGTGTGAGGACTCACCTCCCTGGTAGTGTGTGAGGACTCACCTCCCTGGTAGTGTGTGAGGACTCACCTCCCTGGTAGTGTGAGGACTCACCTCCCTGGTAGTGTGAGAGGACTCACCTCCTGGTAGGTGTGAGGACTCACTCCCTGTATGTAGAGGACTCACCTCCCTGGTAGTGTGTGAGGACTCACCTCCCTGGTAGTGTGTGAGGACTCACCTCCCTGGTAGACTATGAGGACTCACCTCCCTGGTAGTGTGTGAGGACTCACCTCCCTGGTAGTGTGAGGACTCACCTCCCTGGTAGTGTGAGGACTCACCTCCTGGTAGTGTGAGGACTCACCTCCCTGGTAGTGTTGAGGACTCACCTCCCTGGTAGTGTGAGAGGACTCACCTCCCTGGTAGTATGAGGACTCACCTCCCTGGTAGTGTGAGGACTCACCTCCCTGGTAGTGTGAGAGGACTCACCTCCCTGGTAGTGTGAGGACTCACCTCCCTGGTAGAGTGTGAGAGGACTCACCTCCCTGGTAGTGTGAGAGGACTCACCTCCCTGGTAGTGTGAGGACTCACCTCCCTGGTAGTGTGAGAGGACTCACCTCCCTGGTAGTGTGAGAGGACTCACCTCCTGGTAGTGTGTGAGGACTCACCTCCCTGGTAGTGTGAGAGGACTCACCTCCCTGGTAGTGTGTGAGGACTCACCTCCCTGGTAGTGTGTGAGGACTCACCTCCCTGGTAGTGTGAGGACTCACCTCCCTGGTAGTGTGTGAGGACTCACCTCCCTGGTAGTGTGTGAGGACTCACCTCCCTGGTAGTGTGAGGACTCACCTCCTGGTAGTGTGAGAGGACTCACCTCCCTGGTAGTGTGAGAGGACTCACCTCCCTGGTAGTGTGAGAGGACTCACCTCCCTGGTAGTGTGAGAGGACTCACCTCCCTGGTAGTGTGAGAGGACTCACCTCCCTGGTAGTGTGAGGACTCACCTCCCTGGTAGTGTGTGAGGACTCACCTCCCTGGTAGTGTGAGAGGACTCACCTCCCTGGTAGGTGTGAGGACTCACCTCCCTGGTAGTGTGTGAGGACTCACCTCCCTGGTAGAGTGAGGACTCACCTCCTGGTAGATATGAGGACTCACCTCCCTGGTAGTGTGTGAGGACTCACCCCTGGTAGTGTATGAGGACTCACCTCCCTGGTAGTGTGTGAGGACTCACCTCCCTGGTAGAGGACATGAGGACTCACCTCCCTGGTAGTGTGAGGACTCACCTCCCTGGTAGGTGTGAGGACTCACCTCCCTGGTAGACTATGAGGACTCACCTCCCTGGTAGTATGAGGACTCACCTCCCTGGTAGACTATGAGGACTCACCTCCCTGGTAGACTATGAGGACTCACCTCCCTGGTAGACTATGAGGACTCACCTCCCTGGTAGTGTGAGGACTCACCTCCTGGTAGACTATGAGGACTCACCTCCCTGGTAGTGTGAGAGGACTCACCTCCCTGGTAGACTATGAGGACTCACCTCCCTGGTAGTGTGAGAGGACTCACCTCCCTGGTAGTGTGTGAGGACTCACCTCCCTGGTAGACTATGAGGACTCACCTCCCTGGTAGTGTGAGGACTCACCTCCCTGGTAGACTATGAGGACTCACCTCCCTGGTAGTGTGTGAGGACTCACCTCCCTGGTAGTGTGAGAGGACTCACCTCCTGGTAGACTATGAGGACTCACCTCCCTGGTAGACTATGAGGACTCACCTCCCTGGTAGTGTGAGGACTCACCTCCTGGTAGAGTGTGAGGACTCACCTCCCTGGTAGACTATGAGGACTCACCTCCTTGGTAGACTATGAGGACTCACCTCCCTGGTAGAGTATGAGGACTCACCTCCCTGGTAGAGTATGAGGACTCACCTCCTGGTAGATTATGAGGACTCACCTCCCTGGTAGAGTATGAGGACTCACCTCCCTGGTAGACTATGAGGACTCACCTCCTGGTAGACTATGAGGACTCACCTCCCTGGTAGAGTATGAGGACTCACCTCCTGGTAGACTATGAGGACTCACCTCCCTGGTAGAGTATGAGGACTCACCTCCCTGGTAGACAATGAGGACTCACCTCCCTGGTAGTGTGAGGACTCACCTCCCTGGTAGAGTATGAGGACTCACCTCCCTGGTAGACTATGAGGACTCACCTCCCTGGTAGACTATGAGGACTCACCTCCCTGGTAGAGTATGAGGACTCACCTCCTGGTAGACTATGAGGACTCACCTCCCTGGTAGAGTATGAGGACTCACCTCCCTGGTAGACAATGAGGACTCACCTCCCTGGTAGTGTGAGGACTCACCTCCCTGGTAGAGTATGAGGACTCACCTCCCTGGTAGACTATGAGGACTCACCTCCCTGGTAGACTATGAGGACTCACCTCCCTGGTAGAGTATGAGGACTCACCTCCCTGGTAGACTATGAGGACTCACCTCCCTGGTAGACTATGAGGACTCACCTCCCTGGTAGACTATGAGGACTCACCTCCTGGTAGACTATGAGGACTCACCTCCCTGGTAGAGTATGAGGACTCACCTCCCTGGTAGACTATGAGGACTCACCTCCCTGGTAGACTATGAGGACTCACCTCCCTGGTAGATATGAGGACTCACCTCCCTGGTAGACTATGAGGACTCACCTCCCTGGTAGACTATGAGGACTCACCTCCCTGGTAGACTATGAGGACTCACCTCCCTGGTAGAGTATGAGGACTCACCTCCTGGTAGACTATGAGGACTCACCTCCCTGGTAGACTATGAGGACTCACCTCCCTGGTAGACTATGAGGACTCACCTCCCTGGTAGACTATGAGGACTCACCTCCCTGGTAGACTATGAGGACTCACCTCCCTGGTAGACTATGAGGACTCACCTCCTTGGTAGAGTATGAGGACTCACCTCCCTGGTAGACTATGAGGACTCACCTCCCTGGTAGACTATGAGGACTCACCTCCTGGTAGAGTGTGAGGACTCACCTCCCTGGTAGACTATGAGGACTCACCTCCCTGGTAGACTATGAGGACTCACCTCCCTGGTAGAGTATGAGGACTCACCTCCCTGGTAGACTATGAGGACTCACCTCCCTGGTAGACTATGAGGACTCACCTCCTGGTAGAGTGTGAGGACTCACCTCCCTGGTAGACTATGAGGACTCACCTCCTGGTAGAGTGTGAGGACTCACCTCCCTGGTAGGCTATGAGGACTCACCTCCCTGGTAGAGTATGAGGACTCACCTCCCTGGTAGAGTATGAGGACTCACCTCCCTGGTAGACTATGAGGACTCACCTCCTTGGTAGACTATGAGGACTCACCTCCCTGGTAGAGTATGAGGACTCACCTCCCTGGTAGACTATGAGGACTCACCTCCCTGGTAGAGTATGAGGACTCACCTCCCTGGTAGACTATGAGGACTCACCTCCCTGGTAGTGTGAGGACTCACCTCCCTGGTAGAGTATGAGGACTCACCTCCCTGGTAGACTATGAGGACTCACCTCCCTGGTAGACTATGAGGACTCACCTCCCTGGTAGAGTATGAGGACTCACCTCCCTGGTAGACTATGAGGACTCACCTCCCTGGTAGACTATGAGGACTCACCTCCCTGGTAGAGTATGAGGACTCACCTCCCTGGTAGACTATGAGGACTCACCTCCCTGGTAGAGTATGAGGACTCACCTCCCTGGTAGACTATGAGGACTCACCTCCCTGGTAGTATGAGGACTCACCTCCCTGGTAGAGTATGAGGACTCACCTCCCTGGTAGACTATGAGGACTCACCTCCCTGGTAGACTATGAGGACTCACCTCCCTGGTAGAGTATGAGGACTCACCTCCTGGTAGACTATGAGGACTCACCTCCCTGGTAGAGTATGAGGACTCACCTCCCTGGTAGACAATGAGGACTCACCTCCCTGGTAGTGTGAGGACTCACCTCCCTGGTAGAGTATGAGGACTCACCTCCCTGGTAGACTATGAGGACTCACCTCCCTGGTAGACTATGAGGACTCACCTCCCTGGTAGAGTATGAGGACTCACCTCCCTGGTAGACTATGAGGACTCACCTCCCTGGTAGACTATGAGGACTCACCTCCCTGGTAGACTATGAGGACTCACCTCCCTGGTAGACTATGAGGACTCACCTCCCTGGTAGAGTATGAGGACTCACCTCCCTGGTAGACTATGAGGACTCACCTCCCTGGTAGACTATGAGGACTCACCTCCCTGGTAGACTATGAGGACTCACCTCCCTGGTAGACTATGAGGACTCACCTCCCTGGTAGACTATGAGGACTCACCTCCCTGGTAGACTATGAGGACTCACCTCCCTGGTAGACTATGAGGACTCACCTCCCTGGTAGACTATGAGGACTCACCTCCCTGGTAGACTATGAGGACTCACCTCCCTGGTAGACTATGAGGACTCACCTCCCTGGTAGACTATGAGGACTCACCTCCCTGGTAGTATGAGGACTCACCTCCCTGGTAGACTATGAGGACTCACCTCCCTGGTAGACTATGAGGACTCACCTCCCTGGTAGAGTATGAGGACTCACCTCCCTGGTAGACTATGAGGACTCACCTCCCTGGTAGACTATGAGGACTCACCTCCCTGGTAGACTATGAGGACTCACCTCCCTGGTAGACTATGAGGACTCACCTCCCTGGTAGACTATGAGGACTCACCTCCCTGGTAGAGTATGAGGACTCACCTCCCTGGTAGACTATGAGGACTCACCTCCCTGGTAGACTATGAGGACTCACCTCCCTGGTAAGTGTGAGGACTCACCTCCTTGGTAGACTATGAGGACTCACCTCCCTGGTAGACTATGAGGACTCACCTCCCTGGTAGACTATGAGGACTCACCTCCCTGGTAGAGTATGAGGACTCACCTCCCTGGTAGAGTATGAGGACTCACCTCCTGGTAGAGTATGAGGACTCACCTCCCTGGTAGACTATGAGGACTCACCTCCCTGGTAGACTATGAGGACTCACCTCCTTGTAGAGTGTGAGGACTCACCTCCCTGGTAGGCTATGAGGACTCACCTCCCTGTTAGAGTATGAGGACTCACCTCCCTGGTAGAGTATGAGGACTCACCTCCCTGGTAGACTATGAGGACTCACCTCCTTGGTAGACTATGAGGACTCACCTCCCTGGTAGAGTATGAGGACTCACCTCCTTGGTAGACTATGAGACTCACCTCCCTGGTATAGTATGAGGACTCACCTCCCTGGTAGACAATGAGGACTCACCTCCCTGGTAGTGTGAGGACTCACCTCCCTGGTAGAGTATGAGGACTCACCTCCCTGTAGACTATGAGGACTCACCTCCCTGGTAGACTATGAGGACTCACCTCCCTGGTAGAGTATGAGGACTCACCTCCCTGGTAGACTATGAGGACTCACCTCCCTGGTAGACTATGAGGACTCACCTCCCTGGTAGAGTATGAGGACTCACCTCCTTGGTAGACTATGAGGACTCCCTCCCTGGTAGAGTATGAGGACTCACCTCCCTGGTAGACAATGAGGACTCACCTCCCTGGTAGTGTGAGGACTCACCTCCCTGGTAGAATATGAGGACTCACCTCCCTGGTAGACTATGAGAACTCACCTCCCTGGTAGACTATGAGGACTCACCTCCCTGGTAGAGTATGAGGACTCACCTCCCTGGTAGACTATGAGGACTCACCTCCCTGGTAGAGTATGAGACTCACCTCCCTGGTAGACAATGAGGACTCACCTCCCTGGTAGTGTGAGGACTCACCTCCCTGGTAGAGTATGAGGACTCACCTCCCTGGTAGAATATGAGGACTCACCTCCCTGGTAGACTATGAGGACTCACCTCCCTGGTAGAGTATGAGGACTCACCTCCCTGGTAGACTATGAGGACTCACCTTCCTGGTAGACTATGAGGACTCGCCTCCCTGGTAGACTATGAGGACTCACCTCCCTGGTAGACTATGAGGACTCACCTCCCTAGTAGAGTATGAGGACTCACCTCCCTGGTAGACTATGAGGACTCACCTCCCTGGTAGACTATGAGGACTTCACCTCCCTGGTAGACTATGAGGACTCACCTCCCTGGTAGACTATGAGGACTCACCTCCCTGGTAGACTATGAGACTCACCTCCTTGGTAGGTATGAGGACTCACCTCCCTGGTAGAGTATGAGGACTCACCTCCCTGGTAGACTATGAGGACTCACCTCCCTGGTAGACTATGAGGACTCACCTCCCTGGAGACTATGAGGACTCACCTCCCTGGTAGACTATGAGGACTCACCTCCTTGTAGAGTGTGAGGACTCACCTCCCTGGTAGACTATGAGGACTCACCTCCTTGGTAGAGTGTGAGGACTCACCTCCCTGGTAGGTTTGAGGAACACCTCCCTGGTAGAGTATGAGGACTCACCTCCCTGGTAGACTATGAGGACTCACCTCCCTGGTAGTGTGAGGACTCACCTCCTTGGTAGAGTGTGAGGGCTCACCTCCCTGGTAGACT